>PNEQ01038289.1:49265-62362 GCA_003012365.1 Medauroidea extradentata | reverse complement strand
TTTGAGCGGGTTATAACACGAGTGACGGTGAGAGGGGAAAGTAGGGGGGAAATCATCACGTGACTAACAGCCAATTAAAATAAAGTACCTGATAGGGGAGGGGAGGGGGGATAAGTTAATATATACATGTAAAAAGTGGTGGGGGGCGTCAGTGTGTCGATGGAGCTCGTCCGGGTAAGACGTGACGGTAGATGATTTAATTAAATAATTTTATATAAATAGTTTTTTATTAAATAGTTTTTTATTAAAACGTTTTTTACTAAAAAGTTTTTTATTAAAAAGTTTTTTATTAAAAATTTAATTTATTAAATATTTGTGGGGTTATAATGGAATGCGAAATCGAAAAATTTTTGAAAGAAACACCAAGATGGCGGCCGGAAACAATATGGTGACCGGAAACAAAACGGAGGTAATATTTTTTTTCGGGATTTTTTGGAATTTTGAAATTTTTTGGAAAATTTTGAATTTTTGAAATTTTTTTGAAATTTTCGGAATTTTGGAAAATTTTCGAAATTTGACACTCAAGGTTAAGGTCAGGGTCAAGGTTAAAGGTCAAGGTCATCCAACATGGCGGCTGGGGACATGACGTCACAACATGGCGGGGGGGCTCCTCACTCGGTCGGGCTCCTCACACCGGCTCCGGTCCCAGAACCGCCATAATCATACTACTTGTATGTGATGTTTAGGACGAAAATGTATACACTTCAGGGTATCGGAGTTGGTACACAGACAGTAGCTATTCATTTAAATAATTATATTCTGCTGATATTTACTATTTTCTAAGTTTCACATTTATACAGTTTATTGGCAACTTATGAATAGTGTGCACTAAAAAAAAATCATTATTTTTTTTTTTTTACAAAATTGCAGTTAACAATACAAATTCCAATCTACGTGGCATTGTGTGTATTTGGCGCTGCATATCGCTATGTGACACCGTTTTAGCTTAACTGCAGCACATTCCCAGTGTTTGGTAGAGCATTAATTAAAATATTTCTCTTGTAAACTCAAGATCTTTAATATGAAACATTTATCCCTTTTCATTCTGATTTTGGAGTTCAGTTTTGAAGTGTTTAGCCTTTTAGCAGAAGCCGATCGAAGTTTTGTTGCAACTCTACATATCAGTAAATGTATTACGATAGAGGAGGTAGTAAATTTGTTTTACTTTGGTTCCAGTTTGTTTATTAACATATTTATAATCTTAGCTGTATTTGTATTTGGATGAAGAAACAAAATAAATAATAATTGTATCACGACTTGTTTTTTTATTTTAATTATTTTTTTCAGCCTCATCTTGTGGATCTAGTGTTTAATGCACAATGTACTATAAGGAATAGTTTTAAAAAAATTTAATCTGCACTGTTGATTAAATTTACATTTTGTACTATGTAGTATCAGCACCAAAATGTCAGGGTGTGTACAAAAATTAATAAGCGTACCTAACATTAAAACTGTTGAAAATGGTATACACTACTCTTACAGGTGATATTTACCTTTATGAGCAGAGTTGTCTGGCTTAGAACGCTTGCAATTGATGTTGATTGGTTTCATAGGAACAAAGAAAAAAAGGCAATTGTTATTTCACAAGACAGTTTATAATGTGATAGTTGTCAGTCCTGAGTTGTTCACTTGTTGTTCATATGTGGTTATGATAAAGAACTTCCTGGAGTTGGAAAAGTTTCTTGGTCAAGTTACTAACAGCCTGTTAGTTCAGTAAAGGTTAGTCAAGTTGTGTTTGAGTATATTCACTCTATGGACGGAAGTAAAATACCCTTGGAATGCTACTGAAACCACCGAAGTTAAATTTTATCTCTCCCTGAACCATCATATTTTTGGCTCTGTAGAAGTCTCATAAAGTATGTACAGGTGGTTAAAAATAGTACTGTGTTTGACCTGCATGGAGTAAAATTAAAACTGGAGTCATTTAAATATAGCCTATGTCTTTGTGAAATATGATTCATTCCAAAAGGTAAACCAGTCTAATTGTTTACGCATGCTTGTGTGTGTATGCATTTATATACATATATATTTTAATCACATTTTAAGTAAGTATGGTACTATATGTATATAATTTGAATTTGTGTTTCATATTTTTTTTTTCTTTTTGAAATTTTTTACGAACTATTCAAGTCGTAAAGTTGAAAATAATAACAAAAAAAAAAAACTTGTAAAATCAGCATCAAATAAACTGTTATTTGTATGCATGTAACACAGTTTACTAACTACAGACTTTAAAAAATATAATTTGTTACTAGAGCACTTGTATTAGAAAAGTGTTAAAAGAAAAATTAAATTTACATACACTATGTGTATGTGTATACAGCGTGGGGCTGAATTCGAACGACAAACTTCGGGAGGTGATTCCTTATGAAAAAAAAGTAGAAAAAATACAGGACACTTTGTACCTAAAATTTATATTAAGGGCGGTATGAGCCCTTAGCCATGGAAAATATAAAGTGTAATTTTGTAAAATAATGGAAATTAAGAGGCATTTAAAGATGACAATTTGAGCATTGTTTTATATCACCGGGACCTTGAAATACACACTATAATGACATCAATACCTTGCACCCTAATATACAATACTAGGATGGCTACCCCTGTTGTTACATGCCACTTTTCTACCATCAGGAATTACGAACTTTTAATACGGCTTTCTACTAGAGAAGCCCGTCAGAAGTAAAACAGTTCGCCTTGTTGTAAATGCGTAGGACCAACAGTTTTCGTGTAAAATTCGTAAAAAGAGTGGACTGCAGTCAGACAGTTCCTTTCTACATAGGCAATACGGCATACACGTTTGAATGGCTGGCTGCCGTACCAACTGCTATGACTGAGGGATGGGAGAGAATGGAGGCCTAACATCTCATCAACAGCTAAGATAATTAGATACAGTAACACAAAGAACTGAACAATGTCAGAGAACCGGGAAAGGAATCGGCCATGACCAATATCGAGGTATTCAACCCATCATTTGTCTGGAGTTATTTCGGGAAACCATGGGAAACAGGAACAAGGATGTGTGGAGTCGGGAATCGAACCTGTAGATTCCTGCAACGTGATACACTTGCACCACCTCGCTCGTTGACAAGAATGGAGGAATGTTGTTGAATAACGTTATCTCAAATAAGGTTACAGTACAAGTAACAAATTAAGGCACTGCTATTTTGTAATACCAGTTGTAACATGTAGGTTTGATAGACAAAATTGAGAACTAAATTTGCCGTATGTGTGTGCTGCACGTTGGTTCGTCGTCCTCCTGCCCTTTGCTATGTTATAAGAACTTACTTAACTATCCTTATTTTCACTTCTAGTTCTAAATAGTATTCGAGAGCATTCACAACTTATTTTCTGAGTTATCCTTTCGTGTAAGGTTATTAGGACGGCCAGTAAACTTTAATGAAGACATGAATTAAACGTATTATTTTATTTTCGACAGAGATTTTGGTGTCGTCAGTAGTATTCCATTTTATACTGTAGTATTTGTGTGTACGACGTCTGGTCACGATCTGTCTTCAATAGTCTGTTTTCTGTTTGTCCCTACATACATTTGGTGTTCTTAATCACTCATTGCTGTGAAAATACTTCAATGATTGTAACTTAAATAAGAAAATATTACATTATGTATTGTATTTGGATCCATAAAGTTCACTGAATTCACTGTTGTGTACTCTAATACATTTTAAACGTTATAAAAATGGTAGAGGTCAATACTTCTATTGAATACGATCACATAACATTTAATTATTACGTGTTCTTCTGGATGACCTCAAAAAATTCCAATTCGTGTCCTCACTTAAAATGTCCCACCTCGCTTGTTCGAGATGTTGTAATGACTGCGGATTTTTATATGAGCTGTCAGAATCATATCCCTGTTATACGAACATGTTTATTGATAAGTATGGCGTAGGTACCAGAACTGTATTCTTCTCGCAAATGCCCACGACTCACTGTTTTCGTATGTAATCCTCGTTAGTCGACTACAGCGATACATGTACAGAAACGTGAGGAATACAAATAGTATGTCTGTAATCACACAGACTTTAAGCACACAGGCAAATTATTGCGAACGTTACGGTACTCCACCGTTAATGTAACGTGTACAGTATGTGCATATTCCTCCATTATTGTCAACGAGCGATGTGGTGCAAGTGTATCACGTTGCAGGAATCTAAGGGATTCGATTCCCGACTCCGCCCATCCTTGTTCCTGTTTCCCATGGTTTCCCGAAATAACTTCAGGCAAATGATGGGTTGAATCCCTCGATATTGGTCATGGCCGATTCCTTTCCCGGTTCTCTGATATTGTTCAGTTCTTTGTGTTACTGTATCTAATTATCTTAGCTGTTGATGAGATGTTAGGCCTCCATTCTCTCCCATCCCTCAGTCATAGCAGTTGGTACAGCAACCAGCCAATCAAACGTGCATGCCGTATTGCCTACATAGTAGGAACTGTCTCACAGCAGCCCACTCTTTTTACGAATTTTACACGAAAACGGTTGGTCCTACGCATTTACAACAAGGCGACCTTTACTACTTCTGATGTGCTTCTCTAGTATAAAACTGTATTAAAAGTTCATCATTCCTGATGGTAGAAATGTGGCATGTAATAAAAGAGGTAGCCACCCTAGTGTTTTGTATTAGGGTGCAAGGTATCGATATTATTCTAGTGTGTATTTCAAGATCCCAGTGGTATATAACAATACTCAAATTGTCATTATTAAATGCCTCTTCATTTCCATTATTTTACAAAAATACACTTTAAATTTTCCGTGATTAAGGACTCCTACCGCCCTTAATATTAGTTTTAGGTACAAAGTGTCCCGTATATTTTCTACTTGATTTTTCATAAGGAACCATCTCCGAAGTTTGTCGGGCGAATTCAGCCTCATCCTGTATATAATGTGTATACGTAAATTTATATTTTCTTTTAACACTTTTTGTGTAATACTCTAGTCGCAAATAAACAGTTTTTTGAAGTCTATGGTAAACAAAATTTATTACATGCATACAAATAACAGTTTACTAACTACTAATTCAACAAGTTTTTATTTTTGACTTTGCGACTTCAGTAGTTCATTAAACAATTACAATAAGGCAAAAAATTGTAAAAAAACAAATTCAAATTTCCCGCCTTTCCGAACAATTCAAATTCAAACTACCCGCCACGTCCGCCGCAGTATTGTTAAGTTCAGGGGCTAACCGCTAGCAGCGCTGAAATCGCAGGGATTACTCGGTCAAAGATATTAATATGAGTGATACCGATACCGATCTAGTAACACCTTTGTCTATGGTCCAAGGAGACCTATCAAGGCAGCTTACATAATGTCTATGCCTTTGAAGTCTGCAGTTGGACAATACATGCTAAAGAAATTACTTCTGAGAAGTTCAGTTCAAAGATAACTCCTTGAAACAAAAACCATTCTGAATAGCGTTAACAAGAAATAACATCACTGTAATATATTCACATTTAATGTTTGACAAATAATGATGAGGATCAAATGTTCCACTTTTCTCTTCTATGACAATATTCCGTATGAAATTCCTTGTAAAATACAACTTGGTTTGGAGGAGTTAGTTTTAAAATGTATTCATTCACTGAGAAATAATTTCCCAATTGAACTGTAGGGTGCCATTTTGGATGGCAGAAATCTTAACATGAAAATACTTACATAGATTGTTATGAAGACAGCATGTTACAAAGGATCCAATTCAGTAAAAAAAAAATACTGTTTGTGTAAAAATCGGAGATCAATGTCCTAAAATGTAAAACAATACTTGTAACAAACTAATCTTCTGATTACGTATAATAATATTTCAATTGTATTTCATATTACTTTATAATGTAAGCACTATACGGAAATAAATTTAGTTTCTAATTATTACAAAGGCAAGTTAGTAATACTCTGCAAGCGTGGTTCTTTGTGGCAACAGCCCAGCGATATGAGCCATTACTTATTTTCGGTGCGAAAGCGATCTCGAATTTTTTCAGCCATCTGTATCAGACCTCCCTGAGCTGAAAGAGTATCTTGAAGATTACGACGGTCTTCTTTCTTCCTCTCGACAATAGTTTCCAGCCAAGCAACCGGCATCTGCAACAATTGTACGGCTGTCCCTCTAGACATAGAAGCAGGACATAATGAGTCTTGCCTTATTTTCAACTGCTACACTGTTAAATACGTTCAAGAATTGACAGACGTATTTTGTGATATATTATAAAGTAATAATGACAAATATTAACAGCATAATTTACAAAACGATTTAAGGCGATATTCCTAAACACTATGGTCTATATATGTCTACCATCTTAGGCGCTAGAAAAGTAGTGACCAAGACATAACGCGTGACTGTATTCATAAACAAGTTCTCTCCATGTCCTGAAATGGTATCGATAAGTCACGGCCATAGACCATGGTCACGGATTATTATTTGCCAATCCGTGTGAAGCTATAAACAAATGAAGGCTACGCAGGGCAGATGAGGGGTGACACTAGATAGGGGCTAACATTTCTTATTTTTAGTGAGTCCCAGTATCAATACTAACCTTAAACAATTTCTACTAGATAAAATTTTTTACCCGATAATATAGTATTGTCGTATCAAACACAATATTGATTACTAAAAAATCAATACGTAATTATAGAATTTAATAAAGTCATTTAAATAGGCACTTTGCTTTAAGAATGTGACAAGAGCTGAAAAGTTATGTTGGTTATAACGGGAAGCATGGCTGATTGTCTATAGCTTGACCGGTGTTTGAGGCAAACGAAGGTCGTGTTTTAACTCACTTTCGAATGCGGAAATAAGTGTGTGCATGGCCATTTTAAGACCACGAGTGTGTGTATGTGTATATTGTGTTTTAACTACTTACTACTCGACCACAACTAGTTCCGCGGGAAAAATGCACATCACCGTTCATAATACTGCGGCACAGGCAGCTGGTGTATTCTGTTACCACCGCTACTTCTCCAGAGACTGTGTGCTGTTAACTAATGTCAGGTGCAGTACATTTCCCCTCCCTGTGAAGTGTCTACCTACTACTAGCGCCACGCTTCTTCCCTCACGGGAGGACTAGTAGTCGTGGTCGAGCAGGTGCGGTACAAAGTTGTGATAAGTGTGTTTAGTTCAGTTAAAGTTATCGTTCATGCTTATTTACATCCACATATGTTGTACTACGTACTGGTTCGTGAAAACTTCTGAAATGGCAAATGTGGTTAACTACGAATTACGTTTAATGTTTGTGTAGAGACAAAGGTATTCTAACTGGCTTTTAACGTGAAGTAATATTATTCACGTAATTATTTTAATAATTTTATCGCATCATTGTAACTTTTTTCTGTGCGGTTTACAAACGTGAATAAAAACACTTTTCCGCAGTGTTGATTTATTCCTCCCGGCTGGCCGAAAACGTAATACATTTTAGCCCAAAATAAAATTTTCCCATTCAAAAGAAAGTTTTATGTGTCGTTTTGCAATAAAGTTTATAAAACATTACGTTATTGCATATGCCCCCCTGCAAAATATTAATATTTTTGTCAACAGTTCTTAGTGTGTGCGTTTGGTACGATATTGGGACTAGCCCCCCCCCCCCCTCGTTACTGAAATCGAGCAAGAATTATAGTCGCCGTCTCTGTTTACCGAATGTACTCTGTGCCGGGCAGTGCTTCTCTACGGAACAAGAAACAGTGATTTCAGTAACTGCAGTAGTTAACAAAAACCATTTTTTTTTTAGATTTAAAAAGTGTGTATCACATGTTGTAAACATTAAGAAATCATAAATATGGTAATATAGAATCAAAATTACGTAATATAACTTTATAAATTGAATGATTAAAAATCAAATGAATGTCTCTTTGCACAGTTAAATATTTAAGTTCACTTTATGAAGTGGCCGTCTGGACGTGCGTGTTTAACATGGTCGAGGTCTTGAAAGCGGGAGTTGTGAGGTCGAGACAGCACGCACCTCGCACATCACTGTAGACTCTATGGTCTCTCACTAGTGTGCCGTCTTCTAGACTCTATGAAACATAGAGTAGTCACTCTACCATTCTATGACGTAGTGAGTTGTACACGTCTGTGCCCTTTTAAACATTCTGCACCAAGACTTCTATGCTTAAAAAGCACTGCAAAAACAGTCATTTACGCTGTTTTGGCCGTTAGACAATATGCTTTAATGATTACTGGTGAACCTGAGATTGTTATAAAAACGTGTATAGTACTTTGAATGCTATTACTATGAGACATCACTCGCAAGTAAATGTCTTCATTTACGGATAACATGTGCGCGAATAATAATTTTGTGTAACGTCGCAGGTCACCTCCGCGTGTACGGTAGTAAAGTGACATGGTCTGTATATGTTGTATTACTGTAGAGTGTATGTTGTCACATTGGTAGCCATTTGAACATACTTTCCTGATCACACGAGATATATACACTAACCATAATCTGAAATTCATGAAACTCGATACAAATGTATTACTGCCTATATTGACTTGTTATTAACGAATTTTGTGTATGTAATACGTTTTAAACACAGGACAATTCAGAATTAATATTATTGTATGTTAATCGCGTGGGAAAAATTTATGTATAAGTTGGTAGAAAATGTTTTTTCAAAGGTAACAATAAAATGTTCATAATCATGTCTGAAAATTAGTCTATATAAAAATGATTTTTAAATTGACTCGGTAGTTTTTTCTTACTGCTATTTAATTGCATTCACAAAAATGTTTTGCCACTTAAATAAAGACTTGGGTGGTTCTGTGGTGTGGACGGGCGAATAACCAGACATGACAGAACACACGACATATGACAGTGTACACTGTACGTAGTAACATTACACTGTGTACATACACTAACATTGCTGCGTGTTCATTGGCCAGTGTCCTTGCACGTATCACGTGACTAGTTAACACATATTATATACATCTCTATCTTCTACGTAACTTTCACTTCAATGTACACGAAATAAAAAATATTTAGCTTTGAAAGTCCGTCAAATGTGAACGTAACCTTTGAAACAAACATCCCACATGTAGACACAGAAGCGAAGAAGCGATGTGGGCTACAATGGTGTGTCCGTTGCACCGCTGCTACTGTATTATGTCTGCTCAAACCGGCGAGCATTGTGCAGAGTTTCAGACTATTTTTTCTGCTCAACATGTATGAGCAATGTTTATTATAAAAGCATTCAAAGCACGACACACGCATGTGTACCAACTTCAGGTCCTATAATTCACTTTAAAACCCGTTTTTTTTTTCGCGCCTGAAAGCGGATGTTTTGCGGTTTTCTTCGAAATGAAACTCTCTACGCAGACACTTTAAAACGTTTTGTCGTCCACCACAAGCCTTTATTTTCAACATAACGTCACAAAATGATACAATCACCATTGAACAACTCAGATTGGAGACTTTTATGTGAGAAGACTCACGCGTGTTCAGTTACTTGCGCTTAGAGTCTAGCGTGAGGCGCGATGCGCATGCTGGGTCGACCTTACAGCTTCCGCACTTGTAGACCTCGATAAGGCAAGATACATCCACCCAGGCAGCTATCTTAATTGTTGACCCGGGTCTGTCATTGCTGCCAACCTGCACTGTTGACGTCTTGGTTAGTTTCCGATCTACTTTAGCCGCACGTTAGCTCACAATTTGTATGTTTAACGCTCGTGGTGTTTCGAAGTACTCAACAACAATAACTGTTTCCTGAAATATGTTTTGTTTTCGTAGACAAGTACATTAAGAGCATGTTAAATAGTATCGCGTATAAGTTCATCAACAACATAGGTAAATATTGAATATCTTGTATGGAGGTTATGAGGACACAATATTGCCACATGCGCCAATCCGGGGACGAACCCCGCCGAGATCAAACCCAGGTCGTCTTGGTGGAAGGCGGATGGTCTGACCACTTGTCCACCGCGGCCAACAAGGTTAGGGACGTCCACGTCTAGTAGAGGAACGGTCATGTAGCGTGGCTCACGTACGTCTTGTATTTACGAGATGCTGCTAAACACTTACCCTATATATTTAAATATTAAATACATTCCAAATGGAACTTCGGTGTGTTTCGAAATATAGCTGGACTTTTATGTACGGGTTTCTGGCACCTCTGATTGGCTATAAACAGCTAGTTCTGACTGCTCTATCAAACGAAATATCGACATGGTTAGTGAAACAAGAACATTTAAGCTTTCGTTTGACTTTATTCATACTTGTCACAAATAAAATTATGTGTTCACAGTGCCGTAAAGAAAAAGACATGACGAAAACACTCAGCACCAATTTGGTACTCTGAGCATAAAGGCGGTATAATTAACGACGCACTCACCGCTCTCGCCGGTATGGCTTTTTTACTACCTCCAGCGAATAAGAAAACCTGATTCCAGGACTTCTTTTTAATATTAAAGCTGATATTTTTCGTCACAGTGTTACGAGATATGCCGAAATTCCGCATCCACTTATGAGAATCATCCTGTCCTACGTCACAATGCACATTCACTAAATCGTAAAAAAATATTATAAAGTACTAAATATATATTACGTTAACAATACGTTTCCTGGCCATACATTACGAAATAATTGAATTTAGTTTGCTCAATTTATTGAGTGGGATAACATTGCTCTGTCGTAAATCAAGTAACTGACTGTTTTATGTATAGTACCATTGAAAGTTATAGACTGTTATTTTTCCGAATGTCGATTTAAAACTTCTCAACTTATGAAGAATTAACTGAAGTTGGCAATTGATGCTACTTGAAGAGAGTGTGCTACAAGATAAAACAAACATATCAGTCAAAATATACACATTTTAAGGAAGTAGCATGCAAAAAGAAAAAGTAAATCCAACAAAAAACCGTTTGCCAAACTGCGAGTGTAAATACTATGTCAGGCTGAAGTTTTTTTATAAGGACGTCGAAATGTTGTACCTTCGGTTCAAGTGTAGGTTATAGTAAAGACATTTTTAACTAAGTAGAATATCGGAACCACAATCCTGGCTGCATTGCTTTATGTATTGTCATTTTTTAATATTTTTATACTGACTTTCAAAACCCTACAGTTGCCATTTAATATTTATTTGTAAGTACTGTTATGTTAGGCAGTTGTTATGAACTTCTTACTGATTGTCATTTCTCAAAGCAAATTAATTAAAAACAGTTACTACATTTTCTTTAGAAATTGTATTACCTTGCCTACACCACAAACGACGATTGTAAAATAACAATAACTTGCCAGGAAATCAGTAAATTACTATAGTTACCTTAATAATCTGACGGAGGAAAGTATTAATTTATAACTGCAATGAACATTAAAGAAGTCGCTCGCTTACGTTATGTTTGAAGTCCTTGTCGTGCGCAGTCTTGGTGAGTTTATCCAGAAGAGTCAGTGCCTCAGCTTTGAGATCTCGTGGCTCCGTACTGTCGACAATCTCCAAGAGTGCTTCATATACATCTATACGTCTCTGTAGAAATGTTATATCTTCCTTCTTCGAGAACATGTTCGCTACTGGCTGTAATAGCAACCTGCCACATACGTGTTCTAAATAGTATGGTTTAAAGAACGTAGTTGTAGTACGTCACATAATAACTCTCATACAATCTTAAAGCTATGCTTTCCTGTTTATACTATTTTAATGACAATGTTTATTTTAAGCTTAACAGCCATTCCAGGATAAATGAGTCTAGATGTTATAAAATCAAATTGTAAAAATGTAACTTATCTAGACATGCAACACGTTTTGATAGTATAAATTGAGAACAATTATAAAGAAAAATCAATTGTTTTTAGAATAAGATCAAGTTTTAGGCCTCCGAAGACTATAGTCTCAGTTCACTATTTGATGCCAATATGCATCCTCAGATTGGTAACCCTTTTATACAATTACAGATTCATTCAGGAGACATCTTGCGTTTCCTGTTCATTTCCAGTATCTCAAAGCACATGGTGGATAGTGGAGTTGTGCTCTCTGTTAACTCGTATAGCTATGGTATATTAAAAAGAACGAAGCTATTCACGTCCCATACGGATATAAATAAAGTGTAAAAGTTTAATACCAAGTTAATTAAAGAAGATAACAAATCAATACTTCAAGGAAGTCAGGTACGCACGATTCTTTTAACCTTACTAAAAATGCACATCTTGAAACTGGCACAGTTTTGAAGAATACGTGGTTCTTCCGTACGGGACAGTTCCGTATGCGACACGTAAATTATGTTTTATAGTAAGTATATTTTGCCAAATAAAAATAAATTGTAAGTCTAATGTTAATATTAATAACAGTTTGATTACAGTTTATTCTGGAAGCAGTGTGTCAATACAGAAACAGCCGAAACAAGTTGAGTGCGCTTTCTGAAATATAAAACAACACCCAGCATACAAAGTCCACTGCTTCGCAAAAAATACTCAGTCTGATGTGTTTTCCAAGCTTCGAAAGCAGAGCATCTCAATATATCAGCAAATAGGTTTCGCAAGATTTTCTCGTTGATATCTCAAGATGAAATACAGAATGCCCATTGGACACATGAACAAATGACGTTGACTAATGGTTGTGCTCGGATTGGTGACGCCACTAATTCATACTCAATTATTCGTGATGATCTTTCATACAGAAAATTATCCATCAGAAAAATCTTGTACAAGATAACTACAGATCTTTTGAACAAGTTTCCAGTTTGACGTGGCCAATACGGGCGTGAGGAGAGGGCAGCGTGTCGCGGGACCCAACACTAGTATATTTCCCGACATGTGGTTGTTGATGACGGAAGTTACTACGCGATCTAGGGACGTGTTCACCGGAGATGAGTGTTTGCCGGTGAAAGGGCGCCGGTCCCTCATTACTGCTATGTTGCCCGGGCGGACACGAGACGGGTACCCGTCGTTTCGCCTAAAAATGTTTTGCCTAATGGTAGGCAAAACGACTTTAGGCACTATGACTTTAGGCAAAATTACTTTTAGGCAAAACTACATTAGGCTAAACGACTTTAGGCTAAATTATTTTAGGCGAAACGACTTTAGGCAATATAACTGTAGGGGAGACGATTTTTAGGCAAGCTAAGCGAGAAGGGTAGCACTTTGAAGAGAGCATTTTTAGGCAATACGATTTT
>PNEQ01038289.1:0-49165 GCA_003012365.1 Medauroidea extradentata | reverse complement strand
ACAAAACGGAGGTAATATTTTTTTTCGGGATTTTTTGGAATTTTGAAATTTTTTGGAAAATTTTGAATTTTTGAAATTTTTTTGAAATTTTCGGAATTTTGGAAAATTTTCGAAATTTGACACTCAAGGTTAAGGTCAGGGTCAAGGTTAAAGGTCAAGGTCATCCAACATGGCGGCCGGGGACATGACGTCACAACATGGCGGGGGGGCTCCTCACTCGGTCGGGCTCCTCACACCGGCTCCTGTCCCAGAACCGCCATAATCATACTACTCATACACTTCATTAACATAGTAGCAAACAAGTCCTGACATAAGACCTCAAGGGTGTTCAAGTGCGATAATATCATAATTTTATATTTATATGAAAATTTTTTTAGTTTTGTAGACCATAATTGTGAGTACATTTTACTCTTACAAAACAATATTAGCTCTCATAGATTTCTCATAACAGGACGTCAAAGTCAAATTTTGCTTGTTACGCTGTCATGCAAATAGTGAAAACCAACTGACCCTACTTAAACAAAATAATTCACTGTGAACTTACATCTCATGAGCTATGCAATAATGCATTAAAAAAAACCTACAACGTACTATTTTGAATTTAAAAAAAATCGAAAAAGTAAAAAAAGTTTGCAAATTCAGCAATTTTTTTAAAATACAAAAACAGTTCGCGGGATGTTTTCAAATGTTTTATTACGTAGACCACATGTTATTTCGCTGTGAATTATTTCACGTACGTCAGTCAACTGATTTTCACTATTTGCATAGCAGCAGAACAATTAAATTATTACTTTGACGCACCTTTATGAGAAAACTTTGGGAGCTAAAACTGTTTCGTAAGTGGAAACTGCACTCACAATTATCGTCTACAAAACTAACACTATTTCACATAAATATAATATATTGACTTTATGGCACTTGAACACCCTTAAAGGAGCGGTGTACCGCTATTTTCGTCACCATGTTTTTATTTTTACATTTATACCAGTTATAATTTTTTCTTGTTTTAGGCACAAAATGTGATAACATTTTTCTTGTATAAAAGTTTTTTTATCTCTCATAATTTTTTGCTTGATGATTTGTTAAAGTCAAAATTTGAATGTTTCCGTTTTTAGGACTAAAACCAACTCACTTACCTTACCGAAAAAATTCATAATTAATAACAGTGTTGTATGCTACAAATTCATCTGTGTTAAGTTACAAAATAAAATGTTTTTGTATTTTCTGTTTAATTATTGAATTTTAAAAATTTCAATTTTTAAATGTCAGCATTTGAGTTTAAAAAACACAAAAAAATATTTCCTGAATTTATGACTATATCATTGTAGCCTGCGACGTCTTTATTCACTGTGATTTTGTTTTTCAATTTGGCATGTCTGTTGATTTACGTGTCCTTAAAACGGAAATATGCAAATTTTTAGTTTAAGAGGCCATTACGTGAAAACAATGAGAGAGAAAACCTTCATAAGAGCCAAATTTAGCTACATGTTGCGTCTAAAATAAGAAAAAATATCATGTTACGAAAAAAATAAAAACATGGTGATGAAAATAGCTTTTACCGCGCTCTTAATACAGCTAGTATGTGCGTCGACGTGCATCTCCCTACTTGTATTATATCGTTACGTGTGAAAAATACTTAAGTTCGCGGTAGGAACTCAGACCTGACACAAGATTGTAAACACTATACCACTACTGTGATGTACTACAAATGAACCGCATATTGCAGAAAGGCAACATGTCCACTTTTCATAATGGAAACTTGCCCTGGACTTGTTTCTTACCTGCAGTACACAGACAATTGAAGGCATTGCCAGGTCTCCCTCTGTTATCGTGTGGACATGTTTCCCTTCTGTAGTACATTATCCGTTAACCCATTCACAACCGAAATTGTCCATAAAAGGTAAATGTAAAAATTTTGGACTTGCTGCCTTTCTGCAGTATGCAGTTCAAATATTGATTGAATAGTAATTTTCTACATTTACGTTAAAAGTACGAACAAACACTGGTCGCTCTATTCTAGTGCATATGAATAAGAAATTTACTATAAAAATAATGTAGGTAATACAGAATTTCTCAACAGAAATTGTTATGCATGTTAACAATTCACTCATCCATTCACATTCCTATTTTAATTATATCCATTTCACAACACACTGACCTCATAGTTCCCAAAAATTATCTATAAAAATGTTAAAATTGTAATTTTTCACCAAGTGTCACAACATTTTTGGTAATGATAGTAATTTTATTCCTGCAGAATTTTAAACATACATAACACATATTTAATGAAATTTTCTCACATTTTAACAGTGTTCACTCTGAATACAGCTTTTGATAATTTTAATGGGTCCAAAATATGTGTCATTAAAACAGTTACATGTACAGGAAATGCGGTATAGTGTAAACGTTTGTGACACACGAGACAACTTAAAAATGTACTTGTACAAATCCTCTGAATTTTGCGTCATTTCTCGAATAAGTCTTGTCAGCATTGATGCCACAAGAAAAAAAATTACCAATGTACATATTGGCTATCAAACAATCAATTATATTCATAACCTTAGGATTATTAAGATTTAAATTAATAATAAAAATGAAGGTAACGTATTCGTAAACAAATTTTAGAAAATCCCCTTCGAAGTGTGCTTATTTTCTGACGTACAGTATAACTCTTAACAAGTAATTTAAAAGAAGAGTGCGGAAAAAATAGTTTTTTTGTAAATGAGAATGAAAACCCTGCATTAAGTGTATAGATGCAACCAACTAATTTAATGTGTGTGTACTAAAGAAATACGTTAGCCTTTGTAACACCAAAAGGAAATCCGTAATTTATATTTATAAATTCAACAATTATTGTATTCTGAAAAGTAATGTACACTAATAATTATCAGGTACACAGGGAAATTTTGCAACAGATAAGTGAAAATATAGTTTACTTAAACAGCTGGCATAAATGTGTGCAAAGTTAATGATTTGGGGTTGCAAAAACACTTTCAAGAGGACACTTCCTGGTGCAAAAGGCATTGTAAGAAACCTACCTGGTCTCCCGGCAAAAAGAATTTTATTTTAATGCAGTTGCTTGACATAATTAAAATTACTGGTATGTCCAAAATTAATTTACATTCATACAATGCAATAGTAGAATCTCCTGAATAAATTCAACAAACCAGGAGGCCACCTTCTCACATTAGGAGCAGCAACTGCAAACTCTTGTAACCCCTACCCTGTGCTCGGTAATGATAGCACTCAAGAGGACGTTGTACATAATGCAACGTTAAAATCATAAATCCATAACTGTAGTTTCTAGAAGTCAATTTGTGAAAGTAAAGAACAGTAATCGTAGACAATAGTTTTAACCAACGTATATGAACAAAATTGTTTCCAGTGTTACAAACTTCCGAAGCACAATCTCTGACACGAGAACCTCGTTCATTAAACTGCGGCGCAAGTGGTCACGCGTAACAAATGAGTAATTCTGGATAAATATTTCCTCATATAGTTGGCAAATACCATTATCTAGGACGGTTGTATGGTGTTTTATCCATAATTGCTTTAAAAAAATTGTAGAATTCAATTACTGTTTCAACGTTTATTTATCTACCACGCGCTCTTAACAAAATTAACTACACATTGGGCTTAACGCAACTCTAAGAACGCAACAATTTCTAACATACTGATAATGCTAATAGTTTTTGCACCAGCACAACGGTTTTGTAATTGCCTGTTTACACTATCCACTAAAATGTTGACACCAGACCACTGTCTTTGTAGTGCCAAGGCTGCCATAGGCCATTCATACTTTAGGTAGCACTTTTCAAGCCAACCTCGTCAAAATTAAAAATTAAACTTTTTTAGTATTGTGTAACCTTATTTATTACTTAGGGTGTTTTGTTTGTAATAAAATAGCAAAAAAAATCTGAATGGTTAAATGTAACCCCGACTTCGTGATTAACCTACATGAAGAAAACAAGCCAGCAGCCATGTGTTGAAGCTCAGCAGATCAGCGGCCAAGCTGTAAAGCCGAGCAGGTCAGTAGCCAGATGTTTAAGTTCAGCAGGTCAGTAGCCAGATGTTTAAGTTCAGCAGTTCAGTAGCCAGATGTTTAAGTTCAGCAGTTCAGTAGCTAGGTGTTGAAGTCCAGTAGGCCAGTAGATATTTGGTAAAGCTTTGCAGGTCGTAGCCAAGTGGAAAAGCCAAACAGAAGAGCAGCCATGAATTAAGCTTCATTCTTTTGAGATTTCTGAAAGGGAAAAATTTCCTTGGTGTCTTATGAGACATATTTTAATCCAAACATTCCTTCAAATTACATTTTGCCACAGATTTTAACTTTTTGCAGTTGCATATAATTTTCTGTGGACACTAAGCAGCAGTTGACATTCTATGTTGATTCTTAAAAAAAACTTGAATAATTCACAGGCGGTGCTGTCCTATTGTTACCTAAAACAAATAAACAGTTCTAGTTGGTATACAATGTAAACAATCAAATATTAAGTGTGCCGCCTATCTGCACATTAAGAGACTCAGAACTAACAGAGTTAAGTGTATTAATGAACAACAACGATAGAGCTTGCGGCAGCCGAGTGGGACCCATGTGTGGAGTTGGCGGTGCGGGAGCTGAGGAAGGCTTTCGGCCATCTGTGATGCTGAAGGAACTGAAATAGAATGTGTTGATGAAAAGGCTTGTTAGGACGTACAAGGTGGTTAATGGAGGGGGAAGTTAGGTTACCTATTAACTAAGGAAGAGTAGAGGAATTGACAGTAGCGTAGCCAGTATTTGTGTTAGGGGATGGGGTTTTAAATGGGGAATTTCGCAAAGGAACCCCAATCCCCACAGTCAAAGTGGGAGGGCCGGGGGTACCCCCCGGAAAAAGTTGGGTTTCAAGGTGCAAAATGGTGCTATTTAAGCAGTTTCAGTATCGAAAAATTGAATATACCAATGGTAGTAACATTAAGTTTTTGTTAGGCAGCACTCTTAAGTGTATCGCAGTACATTAGACATATTGTTCGAACAATTAATGCAATGAGAGTACGTTATTAAGGAGTAGTGCTCCGTACGGCAAATATTAAGAATAGCTCCTCATTGTCTACTGCCCAAACCAATGACTTTATAACCTCCCTCGGTTATTTGAATAGAGAATATATACACGTCAATTCTAATCACTGTTCTAGTAGGTGTTAATAGTAGCGAAATAATAAAGACGGAATTTCTTTATTTTCTGGATACTTCGGAAACCCGTGTTTAGCTAGTCAGTCCCACGCCTCTCTCGACAGCTGCAACTAGTGTCTCCACAAATAATTCATGGACGACGCGAATACCCGCGCTAGGGCACAACCATCTCTCGTGGTGCCTGCGACACAGTCCCACAAACCAACACGTGGACCCCCGCGAACTTCCGCGGCTCCGGACACAACCACCTCTCGTGGTGTCCGAACAGCGAGTCTCACAAATAAAACACGCGAATATCCGCGGCAAGGTATACAACCACCTCTCGTGGTGTTCACGTCGAAGTCCAATCACATACGTGGACCCCCGCGAATTCCCGCGGCTCGGGGCACAACCACCTCTCGTGGTGTCCGCGGCACGAGTCCCCTAAACAAATACGCGGACCCCGCGAAATCCCGCGGCTCGGAACACAACCACCTCTTGTGGTGTCTGCGGCACGAGTCCCCTAAACAAATACGCGGACCCCACGAATTCCCGCGGCTCGGGACACAACCACCTCTTGTGGTGTCCGCGGCACGAGTCCCCTAAACAAATACGCGGACCCCGCGAATTCCCGCGGCTCGGGACACAACCACCTCTTGTGGTGTCCGCGGCACGAGTCCCCTAAACAAAGACGCGGACCCCGCGAATTCCCGCGGCTCGGGACACACCACCTCTTGTGGTGTCCGCGGCACGAGTCCTGAATCAAACCTCTCGACGCACTCGCGGCACTTTGCCTAAAAACTCCCCCCATTTACTCTCAGCCAATCACAAGCTCTGTGGACGACTGACATAACTAAACATGGTCTTTCCTCCGCACCGATTTAATACATCTTTTAAAAATTCTTACAGGTTAACATTAACATACACACAAACTAATATACAAAATTTGAACTCTATATGTTAACTAATAATAAAGTTAATATTTAATTTTACTGCAGGGGGTAAGTGAAGCCGCACCTCTGAGCTGACCTACTTCTTGCCCCTTTAGCCTTGGTTCCCACACAAATTCAAGGCTGTGGGCTAGTTTTCGTCCTACATTTCCAGCTTTCTCTTTCCCTCTGCGTGAAGGGTTAAATAGCCGTGACTCAATTCAAAATACTCCTCTCCAACCCTTCGCCTCTGGCCAATATACAAAACTAAATTAAAAATAAATGAAATTAAACAAATTACTACGATTGAACAAGATTAAACACATAATTCTGATTACGATGAAATGTCAACGGATTCTCTACGACAATTTTATCATATTTTGCGTTATTTACAATGAACATCACATATAATCAAAATGAATGGCAAGGAGGCCTGTTACAACTTTAATAAAGGCATCGTTTATTAACGAAAATTATTTCTAAAGACATTAGATGTAGTCGTACGTAAATACTATTATAGTTTACTAACTGCAACATTTTCTGTATTTTGTTAAGTTAGATTAGTTTTAATTAGCTTAAGTTAGTTTTGGTTTTGTTGCGTTATTTTATTAGTAAATTTTTCATTTTCGTAATGTTCGATTAAGGTTACCTTAAGTAAGGTTAGGTAACCTAACTTAATCTAATCTAACGAAAAATTAAAACTTAATGGTAAAATATCCCAACCTAACCTAAACGAACCTAACCCATGTAATATAATATAACCTAACGAAACTCGAAACATTTTGATGTTATAAAATTAAAATGTTCTTTACATCCGCCACTTCTAACACCCATATAAACATTTTACATAAATAAACCTTGCCTCCAAAAGGCATTAGTTTGGGCGGTATACGATGAGTAGTGATTCTTGATATTTAATCTCTCTACTATCTGTGATATTACCATTTTTCTATTCTGAATGGTAGAACACTGCTTGAAATATTTTTCAAGCTTAATATTGTGAACAGTTTGAAACACGTATGGATTGTTTTTTTTTTTCTTTCGATATTATTATCTCTAGAATCACTTACATACCTATATTAAATGAATTGGAATATTTTTCTGGTTACCTCTTAAAAATATCTAAAGTAATCTTAACTGTAACAATGCATGGAGATGTAGATATGTCCTATATCCGAGAGGACTGGTGAGAAAATGTTATGGTTTTTACATATTATGTTACTTATATTCTGTAAGGAACAGTCACCTTATGTTATTCCAATTTTGGATTCAAACCATTTTCTGCACTGAGGAAAACTTTGCTAAATTAATAAAAGGTACTTAAAAAATTTATGAGATTGTGTTAGTTGTTGAAAATACTTAATAAAAGATTACATTTTAAATGCTACTGAACAAAGTGTCTAAACAGTATAGCCATATGGACCACACTAAGAAAAACCAAATATGAGTGGTGTCATACATAGATTTGCCAGTGACTGAGACCCACAGAAAAAAAAATCAGTAGTAATTTGCATGTTCCTAAAAATGGTTGAAGAACTTACAAAACAGAGTTCATAATTCTAACATTAATATTTTAAATAAAGTGAGTATTAAGTTTGCAGATTTACAAAACCTAAGTAAGATGAAAAAATATTTTAAACTAGCTTCAACGATACATTTATTTTAAATAAAACATTTATTGTTCCATTAATGGATATTTGGCACGGCTTACAATAGCGAATCTTTATATGGTTGTATCCATAGTTTCTGTTTAATAGGCCCTATTATTGTAAAATTGCATTACAACAGTATCTACATGTTATGATAAGGTGTGTTTGAGAATTATCATTTTTATCGTATATACATCAATATCCTTGGCTATACTAACTGTTAATAGGCTCAAAAGAAGGCAAAGAAAATTACACCCCTATACATGCCCCCGCATAGGCTCTGTGGTAGGCAGCAATCTTAAGAGTGTATCCTTTAAGAGAAATAATATTAATATCTATACACTCCTCCTATGTCGTTGAGCTACATCTGTCTTAGGATAGGATACAGTTGTGAGATCTCAAAATGTCATAGCAAGTTTATCTAAGGTAAATTAACATACTGTGTTAAGACTGTGACTGACAAGCCTTACTGATGTACCATGAGCATTTTGACAGTCTAGATACTTTGGTTGTCCTTGATTTTCGCTGTTCGTTACATGTAATGTTTTTTATTATTTTATCCTAAAATTATGTTTTATGTGTGTTCATAGCCCCTCACGATTCCTTTTGAAATTAAGTATACATTTCATATTACTAATTTAATGACAACAATAATTTTTCCTTGTTGAACGCTGCCCATGGTTTTGACATTTAATTTTATTTCAGTCAGTTAACGACTTGAAATTAACCTCAAATATACAAACCCTACTCCTGTCCAAGGTTATTTATCGCGTCAACGTAAAAGAGTATACTAATTTTAACTTACACCCAACTGTTAGTGTTAGGTAGATTATTATACCCAAATTATTTTTTAATATTTACCAAAACACTTTTACCGACACAAAAAAAAAAGTATCTGCTGGGCCATCAGGAGTGGGAAATGACAATGGGAGGTTTCATCCCCTTAAGAGTTAAAAGGACGGTATCTTTCTCTTTACGTTCGAGCACGCAAACGGAAAAATATGTAATTCTAACATAACACGTCCTTCACACATCTTCGCCTCAAGGCGCGAAGGACTAAACTAGCGTGCAGTGTTTTTGTAGTAACAGTTTTTCAATGGGACTTCAAGCGATGACCCTGTTGTTTTATTTGTGGAAAGTTGGTGGTAATGTCCAATGCAGGTTTCTATGGCTTAGTTTTACGATTGCGAACGATATTTTCTCAGCTACAGCAACGTGAAAAAGCCGTTTTTAGCACTTTTAGGGGCTTGGGAATCATGTTTTTAAGAAGCGGGCGGCATTTTTTAAATCATAGGTACACTGCTTGAAGTGTGTCTTATTTTCGTAGATAAACGGATTGGAAACCTTTTTAATAGTTATACAAGAAAAAATACTTTCCGTACCAGACTATAACACGGCCCATGCGTTCGGTTCACTAACACTTAAGTAAACATGACTGAGGAGCTAATTATGCATTATCTCTTGCACCCCTTCCCCCACCCCGTCGTTCAATTACATTTAAATTTTAGCATGTCATAAGTATTTATTTATAGGTGAAAATGTAGACCATCACAACCAAAGTGTCAATCAACACAGAAAAATAGTAAAAGTGTTAGTTTTTTGTAATACAGGTACAGCCACTCGGTATATACCACTTGTATTGGCTTTATTGAGTTAACAGTAAATAAATAAATAAGTAAAATAGATCGCAGGCTTTCGCGGCCGTTGTCTGCATTTTCTTAGTTTGTGGGTGTGAGCCACATCTGGAGATTGTCTTGCGAAGTTTCGGCAGTCGTTGCAGCTGCCATCATTAGGTAGTCGGAGTCGGAGATCGACTGGCAGATGCAAGAGTTGCAGGTCCTTATATACCCTGGTGGTTAGCCAATCCTGGCTCTCTCCTGGTGGACCTTCTGATTGGCTGGGTACTTGGGCCAATCGTGTGCTGACTCGCACCTGGTTGGCTGGGTTGGCTGGCCAATCCTGGTGAGTCTGTCGTGACTGCCCTCTGGTAGCTTGATTTCGCATCATCCACGAATAAATGTGACCATATTTTGCTTAGTCGATATCCATCTTCCCTGTTGATGTTGTTAGGGCGCAGAAGACAATGGTGAACCACCACCGTATCATCCTTGCTTAGTGTGGGAAATGTGGCAGACATTGTCGTTGCCCAGTGGGTTTACTCAGAATCTCACATTTCTCCCATCCTTGCATCCAGTCACTGCTTTATACACATCTCACCTATTCTTCAGGTTGATTGGGCGACTGGCATGTCTCTATGGTAAACCAGACCATCCTGGTATAATTCTCCATTATTTTCCTACATTAATCCATCAAGACAAATGCTGGGATGAAGGCCATGGCCGATTCATCTCATATTTCTTGTCATTAAGTTATCTCTCACCAAAACCAATTGCCTTGTTGTCGACAAGATGTAAAGCTCACTTACCTTACCAGATACACCTAGCATGTATCCAGCTGATATCATTTGATTGAAAACACACTGTCTCAATTATCATTCAGTATCAAAAAAAGATTCATACAAAAAACTCACAATTTACTTTTTTTTTTGCGAATTTCCTGTTCTTTTATGCAACATTAATGGCTGTTTTTTTTTTTTTTTTTTTTTTTTTTTTTTTTTTTTTTTTTTTTTTTTTTTTTTTTTTTTTTTTTTTTTTTTTTTTTTTTTTTTTTTTTTTTTTTTTTTTTTTTTTTTTTTTTTTTTTTTTTTTTTTTTTTTTTTTTTTTTTTTTTTTTTTTTTTTTTTTAAGAAAAGCAACCATCTATATGGATAATGAGGGACATGAGGAAATAAATCAACAGAATACCGAAGTTTTTATTTCTATAAGAAAATGTGCATTGTCCTCAATTATTATCCGTGCTTATGTTGTCACCACACAGTAACATACTGAAAATTGAAGACAAAAATGTTGGAAGTAATAATTTTAAAAAAGTATGAAAATAATTTAGAACGTATCTATCTATTCATTGTTTCTGTACAAAGACTTTTTCTAATAACTGAAGTGATAAAATTAACTAACTTAAATTTTACATACATACACCTTAACTACATTTAAACTTCAAACATACATTCAGGAAAGTAGAGGAGTAATACACCTAGTATTTGCTTTACATCGCAGTTAAATTATTAAAACGATGACATTAGGTGAAAACAACTCTAAACTAGGAACATTTACCAACTTGTATCAGTGCTATCTAATTACATTTATAAATTTTTGGTCTTAATTTACCTGTCTTGTTGCCCATATGTATGTGTGTGTAATCACTTTGTTATTTATTTAAAGACAATTTTATAATTATAGCACTGCTCCAAAAATTAGCAGTCCGTTTATAATATTTACAATGTACAATTAAAACAAAAATCTTAAGTTTTCTAATAATCTTGACGATTGTTTGCAAGATATTATTTTCTTAAACAATTTTAAGTTAGCATTTTAGGTGGGCTGAAAATTTTTAAAGCTTTTCTTTTTACACTATAGCAGATTTTTCTGTCACATCTAATTTAACAAACAACGTGTACGTAACAAGAGGCGACACACAATACGCATTTCCAAGGAAAAAAATATGTTAAAATTAGATAGGTTTTCTCGTTTATTATTTATCAAGCCCTATAGTAAATATATATCATTTTAGTCCTAAGAAAGTCTGTTGTTTGTAGGTAAACAAGAGTGACAATAATTTCAGAAACATTTTAGAGTTTCTAGAAGACCTGATAATACACACCTCGTTATATATTACAAACAGAAAAAAATGGGTCCCATCAGATTTGTATAAAATTGTTTTCACTGTAATTCATGTCATACTTAATAAAACTAAGATAAAGTTAAAATAACATTTATTGAAATTAAAATGGTAAACATTATACAAAGAACGTGTATGTGTACACAAGAGCGCTTGTACAAAGTCGAGACATGTGAATGAACAGCGCTGCACTTTATCATACAACAAGGCCTAAAAAGCCCAAGTACTGGTAGATAAGTTATGAAAGTCCAGAGAACTAATTAATACACAGTGGTTGTCATTCCTCTTGTAAAATCAAGTTCAGTAGTGATGAATGTATGAAAGTTTTATTTTGGGACTAAATATAATGAAAATATATTTCAAGCACTTTCTGGGTTGACAAAACATATGTTAATAACAGATCTCATTATTACAACTTGCAAAAGTTTAGTTCCTTTCCGGTTTGTATTAATAAGGTTATACTGTATTATGAACAGAATTCGTAAGGGGAAGTATCATTAAATTGTGAAAAGCAAATATGTGCAGTGTGAAGTAAAAGTGTTCCTAGATTCAATGCAAAAAAGAGTCAGTGAGAACAATGTATATTACGGTCAGTCATTACAAAGTTATTTTTCAACCTCAGAACTTACAAATGGGGTGTATAATACGAAATTGTACTCTGTTGTGGGGACTCTATTGCGGATACTGAAAAACACTACAAAGAAAACTCTTGCCAAACAAAAAATAAATTAAATAAGTTTATTAAAAAAGATTTCAAAGATAAAATCATGTACCCTAGTACCTTAAATAGGAACAAAAGCTTTTTTGATACAACTGCCTTAGCAATTAAATATTTTTTATTAAATTTAACACATTAAAAATATTTAAACGGCTTCACGTTGTCAAACATAAATATGTACACAGTCAAATACGTTTAAATATGCAATGGAATTAAATTTCCTCGTGAGAGTGCATGAAATTAAAATCTATCTGAAAAAAAAAAATGAAACTTCAATTATTGTGGGCCATAAATAAATACAATTTAAGCAAAACATAATAAGCTATAAAGTACTTTAGAATCTCAGATCTCTTCGCCGGTGTATTATATAGTAATAAGAAACTTATACTTATCTATATGCTTGCATATACTAGCTTCCTAAGTACTATACCTATATACATACATATCTTTGCATATTTATGAATACATATGATTGCATATATATGCTATCGAGTATATATGTATGTATTTATATAATTATATATATATATAAATATATATAAATACATATATATATATATTCATTTATTTATATAGGCAACTTAAGTGCATTCCATTCACGAGTGTTTCTCTTTTTCTGTCTGATGAAAAAAAAACTACTGATTGGACGAAGATGAGAATATAATATCGTCCTGGCAGAGGTTCGAACCCAGGACCATCAGGTCAAATTCCAAACTGAGCTACCTGGACAGTCGCGTATGACAAGAATATTTAGTTGTGAATGAATTACTTTGTTACTTACTAGAGAACACATGTGAGATTGAGCTGAGAGTAATTTTACCTGCTCAGCACCAACCGAACTCTGATTAGATTATGACTGGTAGAATCTTTTGAGCATATAAAGGGATATGGGAGCTCGGGGCTGAAATAATAACAATAAATGTATCCTAGTACCGTACATTGAGCGTTTTACTGACTACAGGGTATATGGTAGGCCTACTGAGTATCGAAAGGGACATACGAAAAATTCTTAACTCTTGCAGACGAATTTTTTATGGAATGTTTAGTGATAACTAAACGACTCAAAACATCACCAGCTTTCTACAAACGAAACCGAGCTCACATAACCATTTAAAGTGACTAGCCGTCCTATGTTCACAGAACAGTTTATGTGATACGATATAAACTTGCCTACAGCAGGATACAGCTATACTCGGCTGTGCTACATGGTTATTAGCTTTTGCGTATGTGAGTTATAGCAGATTACAAGACGTAGCTAACTCTTAATGTCATCATATTTTAATGGGATTTAAGGTAATTCGACCAATAAGGAAAATGTAATCTTACACTACTACAGGTTGGTGTGATATAATACTGACGAAGAAACGATGCTTTCTAATGATGAACGGTGACTAGTGAGTGAATGAGAGACTTTGGTCAACGCTCAACGACGTGTATGAAGCAACGTTGGAATGAAAGGGTAAGGAAAACGAGAGATCTCTGAGAAAAACCGCCGATCAACTGCTTCGTCTGGCACGATATGTGCGTGCGAAAATCTGGGGACCGAAACCAGATCGCCTTGGTGGGATGTGAGAGATCTAAACCCTCGGTCACCATGGCCCCCTAACGAGGACTAGCAGAATTATGATATAATTACCGCGTATCGCCCGTGCTGTTAACGACATTGGCTTCGTTACTACCCAGCTTCTAGCTTGGTGCGTGAGAATCATCGAAATAGCTAGCATAGAATGAATGGTGGTATTTAAGCACTGATTATGTAAAAAGGAGATCAGTTAATCGATAGATGTGCGGAAAAGCAGATCTTAACCTTCATTTAAAGGTACTTATTGTGTAAAACTCTAACGTTAAGAAGGTGTCATCGGATATCGAAGACTTGACATCTGTATCAGTGGCCACCTTTCAGCCGGAAGTGTTCTCTCGAAATCATGTGCATACTTCTCTGAAACAGTGTTGCTACTGTGGGAATTCATTTAGTACACATTCGAATGCTCGTCGCCATGAACAAAGTCATTGTATGTATAGAGTATCGTACAAGACTTACCTGTGTGATAACTGTGACGAAGTGTTTACTCGAAATGATATCTTGACTAGACACAGGAAAACTTGCAAAGGAAAGGTTTCTCGTTCATCGGGGTGTGAATGCAAGTACTGCGGTAAACTGTTCTCTCGAATCTGTGCTCTACGCATACACGAAGAAAGCAACTGCAAGTTCGGTATCGCCTACAAGACTTACACATGTGATAACTGTAGTGCTGTATATGCGAATAAACAAGGATTAAACATTCACGTCAGAAACTGTACTTCAAAAATAACTACAACATATGTGACAGTAGAATAATATTATTGAGATACGATCATTTTGTATGGTTTCTTCACGACTGAAATAAAATCGTAACGTACCAGTCAATAGACTCCTGGGTTGATAATTTATGTTCTCGTATAATATTTAATACTCTGGAGAAAAGTCCTGACACTAAAGTGTTTTATGTAGAAAAAAAGTAAGATTTAGTTGAACTATACAGACATGAAAACACGTTTGCATAAGACTACACTGTACACGATGGGATTATAACTTAAATACAAAAATGCCAAGCACGCAGTGTTACGAAGTAACGTGAGACTCGGTTTCGAATGTTTAAAATAACGAAAATTTTACTGATAAATATGACTGCAACTGGTTTATTAAAATCAATATGTTACAAATGTATACATCTTAAGCTTTAGGTTTGACAAAGGAAGTGGTGACTAGTTGATTTTATTTTATTCTTCTTTTTGGTCTTGGAGTTGGTTCTTATGATAGTCTTCCATTATTTGCCAGTGATAAGTTTTGAAAGTACAGGTACAATGAGTGTATCTAAAATGTAAATGACAGATGAGCATAAAGTTTATTTGAGGTTACATTATCTTGATGTGAGAGAGCTGAAAACAAATGAAACTGCATAGTTATGAAATCTACATAGTTATGAAATGAAATGGTGCAGATAACTTTCGTCACAGAGCACCATATATGTGACCATCTGGCAAGATGTAGTTTTTTAGAAAGCTACAGGCTCGCTCTCGAAAGTAACGATTCAAATAAACATATGAAGTCTTGCTGTACGTTGAAATCACAAAAATATTGAGCTTGGTTTATACCTATTCTGTAAAGAATAATGCATTTTGTAAATAATTTTCTGAAAATCACAAGGGCTGCGTGGTCTGGAGTGCTGTACGTATGGTGCAATATGGGTGAGAGTTTTTTTTATGAAATAATAAGAATTAGCACTAACTTAATTGTATGGTAGCTGTCAAGGGAATAAGGTAAACAAAATGATGGTATAAAGGGATGGAATTAGTTGTTTTATTTTTGATTGGAAATGTGTTATTTCAGTGTGGTTTAGTAGAACTGTATACTTGTAATAGTAATATGGATTAGATAGGGACATGGACGTTTTTCAACGCTGGAATGGTATTTCTTTATTACTTATAACGTGAGCGGGGTGCGCGCATAGAGTTGATATTGCGTACGAACATACACTGCTTTGTGGGTGATGGTCAGTGTGTGTGTGCGTGTGTGCGTGCGTGATTGTGTGATTACTTGCTCTCTTGAAGCAGGTGTGTGTGGGGGAGGGGGGGGCATATGTTCGAGTACGAACTTGCTCTGCTGGGTAAGTGCATGTGTGAAATTATATTCGTGTATGAACTTGCTCTGCATGTGATTTTGTGTGTGTGTGTGTGAGTATAATAAAAGTCTGTATGGTCGAGCTGATATAGGAGAGAAGATATTATTGTCAGAAAATATTATCTTTGAAGATTTATATTGTGTATATAGGTAAAGTATGCCGTACATACTAGTATATTTACGAAAAAATGTTACATTTAATAAATAACATTTTAGCAGGGTATGTATAATTCAATATCATCCGAGTATTTATGAATGATTATAGTTTCTTTCAGGATAGTAGCAATAGGAGATAATGTTTATGTGTACGAGAAAAATTATTTGAGTACCTTAACTGACATAAGTGACTGATCGGACCTTCAGAATATATTATAAGTTCGTTACGTTACGACTGAGTGCCTAGACAGTATCAGATTTTACTCAGTGTAATGATTCTAAGTCATGGAATTTCAGTATTATGGAAAAATTATTATGACTGTTATTTATAAAAACCAAGTACTGTATATTATGTGCGTTTGTCTAGTCATGACAGGAATTCAGGTACAAAAATTGGATACGTTCATAGTAATTATGTGACTTCGGAAATAAATGGTCAAATGTTACATGGAGAATGATTAGGTTTGAGGTATATTTCATTGACTTTTACATGAGTTTTAATAGTATGTTCCAATGGAGTTTTGTATGTATTGTCTGACTGAGTAATATGAGTGGTATAGTACAAGTGAGTAATGAAGGTGCGTTTGTCTAGATGAAAACTGAGTTTTGTTTGATGGATGAGAACGAAATGTAGGTTTGTACGTCTTAGAAAAGTTTAGCGAATAAATAATATCGGCTATGTTTAGACTGAGATGAATGTACTGAAGATAATACCGTATGTAGCCTGTGCCAACTATTGATATCTGGTATAAGAGGGGCGGCTTTTGGTTGTCTTAGGTTATATGATTGAAAGGTGCAGTTTATATATTCATGTGGTATGGTTTTCCGATTTAACATTGAAAATTTGTGTTGATATTTACTTAACGTAAAGTAACGAATAGTTTACTATGTGACCTGCCTCGGTTAGTTAATGAATGCTGTGATAATATTGAAGTATGTATGGATGATAAAATGATTTAAGAAGTATAGTTGTTTTGATGCATACAAATCTAAAATTATAAGCTGATTATAGCTTTGACCTATATTGATAATTTAGTAGGTAAACGAATATTACAAGTGATGCATAGTTAAGGTGCTAGGTAGCGCTTAACAGTAGTATAGATAGATAGTACGTAATACTTGACTGATAAGTTTATATGGTTACATGAAAGATTGAAGACGAAGCTATAGATAAGTATTGTGGCTATGTGTACTGATAACTGCATGGAAGGTATGTTAGTTCGACATGATTTCGAGCAGAAACTTAATTATAGATGAGTTATTTAACGCTTCGTATTTTTTTAAATTTTTTCCATGTCCGAAAACGAAACAAGTGTTAAAGATGAATATGTAGGTAATAAAAATAATTATGAATAACAATGATATTTATATAGCAGAAGGTAAGTTAAAAACAAAAGTATTGAACTTGTGAATAAGAAAAGACTTCGCAGGAGGAAAATGTCTTATGCTGTATGAAATACAACGGTTTCGTGTCATTGGTCTAAGTGTGCGACGATCTTCTTAACACAGACAAGACTTTTGTTGAATTTGAAGACAAGTTAGTTAAAAAGACAAGTTCGGATTTCTAGAGATGGCAAAAGACTGAGCCCAACATATGGGACGGAGTAGAAAGCTTTGATCAGTTTATCGTTATGTGCCCGACCATGAGTCATATTAAGCTTAATTGTTTACAATATATTAAACATGATTTTTACCAAGAGGGATATTGGTTCGAACCTCCGTGGGCGCATCAGAAAAAAATGCACGCTACTTGTTCAGAACTTAAAAAGAAATTCTACAGTGTATGTGTTTTTCAAAGCCATGCAACCGTTTGTATAATATAAGTCGCAAAGTTATACATTTTAATATTCTCCACTACAGATATTTAACTGGCTGGCCAGAGCTGTGTGTCTCGAGTCGACACGTTCACACCCGCCCGCACCACCCCCCTTCCCTTCCTAAGCCCACCTGATACCTTACCGGCCGTAGGTGTAGTGTGATCAGTCTCTGTCTCTCTCTCTCTCTCTCTCTCTCTCTCTCTCTCTCTCTCTCTGTCTCTCTCTCTGTCTCTCTAGCACAGACGCTTCCAGCAGCCTGCACGCGAATGAAGTAAATGTACTTTAATTTGCTCGATCTGAATTAATTTAAAAAAAAAATTGTGATGTTATTGAAAATAATCAAATATAAAAATATTATTTTTCGCAATTGTTTACCTCGACAAATTAAATTACAATAAAAAATCGTATTTTGGAAGCACTTTTGTAATTCATGGTGGATAGAAATATGATGGACTCTGGTATTAATGTGCAAGGTAAAAATGAATCATAGTTATGTTTAAATAGAAAAAATACTGAAGACTCTTCTTACGTTTTTTGTTGTACTGTAATTAATTTCATGAAAGTTATGTTTTTGTCTGACTACGATATGTAAGGTAGAAAGGAGGGATCGAGTAAAGTTAAGACGAGCAAAGTAGAAATATCTGTTCTGGATATTAGTTATACATTATTGGTTAATGTAAGTAGGTTTATATAATTTTTTACGTATGGAATCGTTAAGAATGGTCAGGGTGAGAGAGAGATTTTAGTTAGCGATCAACATCGAAGTCTTTAGCGCTGGAAGAATGGTTAGGTTTTAGTCTGCCTGTGAGATAGGAAATTGAAAGGAAATAAAGACGTATTGAACTGTAATACATATGGAAGAAACTCTAAAAGATATGAAATAATTAAATTGGTTTCAAATTTACATACTATGTACAAAAGTGAATGAAGAAAAGACCTGCAGCTTTACACATAATCATTTTTAATCTCGCTTATTAGTATAATGTATTTTAACATACACGTTTCGCATCGTATATGATGTCTGTTGATGGTGAAAAATGACAGTCTATACTGGTCGAGATCTTCCATCTTGAATGACAATAACTCTAACTACTGGAACCTTACCCTACGAAGAATGTTACAAGCTACTGGCTGGACCGTAGCCTTCTACATGTATGTCCTTCAGTAAGAGGCGAGATGTATTTTCATAAAGTAAAACGTAGACGTAATTTAAGGTGAGAAAAATTTGGTATCTTGGTTTGCATGACTAGACAAAATAGAGACTCAAAAACGAACTACAAAGGGTTGCTTTCCTTTATTTATCAAACGATATTTTTTGTGCTAGCAAAGAAATGTGAAATGTATATATGAATAAACTTGAAAATAAAACATGAAATTTGGTAACGAACATGTTTGCAGGACTGGATATAAGATAAAAGTATGACATTTATATTAATAACTGAAGTAAATATACGAATAGCAGTAGTCGGGAGAGGTGATATTTCAATAGTGAAGCGGTGACATCACTTACAGTGAAGATGGAGAATATTGGTGAGTGTTCTTACTGCAAGTATGTATTTATGGAAAAATATCGCTATGTGTGTGTGAAGTCTGATGACTTTAATGTATTACTCGTAGTATGTACCCGTGAGAAAACTAGGATTTCTGCACACTGTTAAAAATTTCCGTAAATTTACGGGCAATTTTATGGAAACGTCTGTTTAACTAACGGAAACGTTATTTTGTAACACAGTTATAAGTAATTATGTTTCATTAATTAAACACATGAAAAACTACGAGAAGGTACTAAATAAATAACCAAACGCATAAATGCGCCTGCATCCTAAAGAAGTCACATAAATATGCGAGTTTCCATAAGTGGAGCTAGTTGCCTTCCGTAAATTAACGGACACTTCTGGAGAATTTTTTACCAGCACTTCTCCGTAAAACAACGAAAATTATTTTTAACAGTGCCACCAAATTTTTTTAGGTTTTTTTTTAAACAACTGTCGTTTAGTACTCCTTAGTAACATACCAAACATTTCACCAGCATTCAGTATCACTTGAAATACTCTCATGTACACCGTAATAAATTTTAACGGAAATATACCGTTAATATACGGAAATAGTGTTCGTAAAAGTAAAATACGGAAATGTCTGTAGTAAATATACAGTACGGAATCATACGTAATATGTCCGTAAGTCTGCTGCTGACACTTACACCAAAAAATCGAAAATTTATAAGTTACACAGATGTAAATATTACGGTTATATTTTTAATCACATCACCGGTAAATCTGCAAATCTGTATAAATGCAATTGTAGCATTATAGACATGTAAATATGGCTTGGTTCCGTGTGACGAAACTGTTTTACGGAAACTTCTGTTGGATTAAGAACTAAGATTCCGTGAATTCACGGAGGTATCTGGAGAATTTTTTACCGGAAATTCCGTAAATCTACGGAGAAAATTTTTTACAGTGTGGATTGGACAAAGCAACAACTTGAAACGGTATACGGGTTAGTATTTGATAAGGTCTCTTCTCTGTATCTATAAGTCGACATTTAAGGAAATTGTAACAGTTACGGTTTAACTTTGAGAGAATCGACGTCTACACCTTCTAGATACCAGTGCTACAAGACATTTGCGTGTGGATAGGCTGTATGGAGACTAGGAATAAGTAAACGTAATACAAACCAATGTCGTACAGCATATTGATGTTGAAAGAGCTGTAGACTGTATGCACGTATAGCATATAAGTACAGGTCACGATATTCTCCCTGGAATGAAACAAGATTCGATGATGGAATGAACTTAGGAGAAAATTGAATTTACTAAAATGATGTGTTAATGGTGAATCCTTCATTAACTTATGTTTTGTATGTGAACATCTCGGAATATTTGTCAATATTTCAAGATACCCTTGTTGATTCTGTGATATGAATTACAGTACATGTTGATATGGTAGGGTAGGTGGTATGAGACGAAAAATATGTATGAATAAGGACTGTTTGGTTTATGGGTGTTAGAAGTGCGGGCGCGATTTCAGGAGTATTAATACGACTATCAGTCAATTAAGAATATGACGAGATGATTACGACGAACATGATAAAAGTTGAGAACTAAAGCATCTACGGTTGTACATGTTACAGATATTTATAATAAAATGTAATTGAACTGAAGTGTTTGGCTTTCTGAGGTTGTCTGAAGACAAATATTGAAATGAACTCAGCAAGGACTTAACGTACATTTCATCATAGTGTGAAAGAAAATTCGTTTCGATAACCTTGAGAAGAGTTTAAAAATCACTGAGTTAAGAAATAAAATTTATGGTTGGAGTGCTATTTCACTAAACCGGTACCGTATTGAGTCACACATTGTAGGAAAGCGAACAGGACGAAGAACGTACCACTGTATGATATTTATTACATTGTATGAATAAGAGATGTTTGTGTCAGGTTATATGCGACGTAACGTACCTTTGACCACAACTCACTCCAGAAATAAAAATAGAACTGTATGTATTCGATATTTCCTGTAACATGTGGGTCTGGTAGCAGTGAAGCAGAATTTTATCTACATCAGTGAATAAGTTATGACGTGATGTGAGCTCGTGTTGAACTTCTTCGACTAGCACTGCGGTAGCTTTACCTCTGTTGGCGATATCTTCACCGGTGATAACTACCTACATGACAATGACTATGACGGCGCATGGGACTTCCTTGTCAAAACTGGTAATATATGAGACTGCGTCAACGAAGCATGGATGAAGCTTCTGTTACGAGGCCTTAGTTTTGCATTGTGACAACACGAAGTTGATGAGCGCAATAAACTAAGTTTTTTTTTTGTTGCTTAATCAAGCAATACATAGACTGTGATAGTTTTAAAGTGAAGTCTAAATATATTTTCAAGGTATGCGGTGTTTGATTTACAAGTAGTTGACTACATATTATATGTACATAAATTTATATAGTTAGGGAAACAGGATTTTTTAATTAACTTGAGTGTTTGACGAGAATAAATATTACGTCTTAAATACTTTTTTCGTGTAAAAAGTAAAGATAGAGTAAAAATAGTAATATATGAAACTGAAGTAGCTGTTATGGTATGGAAGCAGTCCAGTGACATGAGATTGGATGATGCTATTTTCATGGCTGCGAGATGTCGTGTATATGTAACTGCTCGCTACGCATAGAGAAAGGCATATCTGCGTATATGTACTGTAGAAGAGTGTAATGAACAGTTCGGACAGGCTCTGACAGGACTGTTGGAGAGTGCTGGTAGAGTTGAGAGGGGGTATTCGATGGTCGGTGCGAGGGTGTAGGGGTGGCATGATTAGCATAAGTAGTATGAATATGAAATTGAACGTCAGTTTCTTCTATGGGGTGGTGTATGCCATGTTTGAAAGTAGACGAAGAGTATTGCATATGTAACTGTCCTGATAAATAAGTTATTTTCAAAACGAATGATTGATTTTATCGGAAATTGAAGGAAATGTAGCTAATTTGGTAGGAGTGTGAGTGTAGACGACAATGTTTTGTAGGAAATAATGTACTTGTAGGTATAATAAAAATATTTATCAAAAAGTTTTAAAATAATTGATTGATTTTATTGGGAATTGATCGGATATAGCTAAGAAATAAATAATGTTTAAGTAGTAATCATTAATGATATTCAAATAAAGTTTTGAAATTATTATTACAATGTTTAAAAAACCAGATAATTTTGAAATAGTTGAACAATACGTAGTCTTAATCGATGGTCGTAAATACTTACGGTCATCTAGCTGCTATGTGAAGACATTGGTGACATGCTGTTTTAGTAAGAATTATAAAGGAAATAATGTTAGGAACGAAGGTTAAGAAAGTGCTGGTAAAGTTGGTAGAGGGTGGTGGGGGGGGTAGTTTTAGCGGGTTATAACACGAGTGTCGGTGAGAGGGGAAAGTAGTGGTAGGAGGAGGGAAATTCATCACGTTACTAAAAGCAAATTAAAATAAAGGAATGGGTAGTGGTAGGGGACGGGTATAAGTTAATATATACATGTAAAAAGTGGTGGGGGCATCAGTGTGTCGATGGAGCTCGTCCGGGTAAGATGTATCGGTAGTTGATTTAATTAAATAATTTTATATAAAAATATTTTTTATTAAATAATTTTTGTTAAAAAGTTTTTATTAAAAAGTTTTTATTAAAAATTTATTTATTAAATACATGCGGGGCTATAATGGAATGCAAAATCGAAAGATTTTCGGAAGAAACACCAAGATGGCGGGCGGAAACAAGATGGCGACCGGAAACAAGATGTAGGTAATATTTTTTTCGGATTTTTTTCGGAATTTTTTGAAATTTTGCAATATTTTTTTTTAGAATTTTGAATTTTTTTTAATTTTTCGAAATTTTGGAAAATTTTGGTAATTTGACACTCAAGGTCAAGGTCACAGTTAAAGATCAAGGTCAAGGTAACAGTTAAAGGTCAAGGTCATCCAACATGGCAGCCGGGGGGCGTGACGTCACAACATGACGGGTGGTGCCACACTCGGGCGGGTGCCACCTCCCGGCTCCTGTGCCAGAACCGCCATAATCATACTACCTCAAAGTGTACAATAAAACTGCTTTTCAGACTGCTGTCACGTAAAAAGTACCAACCGTAATCGTAAAACTAAAACTCAGAAGCACGTACTGGACTGTATTTTGCACTTCCAGGTCCACCCATAGATAAAGCCAGCTATGGAAACACTGCACATCGTGTTCGCACCTTGTGCATAAAGGCGACACTGTTGTTGAAGCACCTACCAGTTTAGCTCTTACCACCTACCTGCTCCCGTGCCTCAGACGCGGCATTTAGCGCGTGCTGTACGCTTTGCGTTAAGGCGGCCGTCTACCCCACGCTTCAAATGCGTTGCAGCTTGTTCGTAAACAAGTTTTTTCTATAAAAATATTCCACGTGTGCCCATTGTGCCAACGTACGAAAAGAAAACAAACTTCAGACAAAGTCGGAACCTCATTGTTAAGTGACGCTCATTAAAAAAACAATTTCTAAACTCTCCAACATGGCTAAAAACGGCCTTTCAGACTACCGTAGTTCAAAATATACTAACCAGAAGTATGTGAAACTCAGATCGCGACCTTCACTGAACTTAGTTGCATACTTTCACCAATAAAATTATATGCCCACCGCTTATTGTCCCACATTATAAACAGTTCGGCGGAACCTTGCACGCTAGTTCAGCGCTTGGCTCGTTGAGGCGACGCGGCGTTTAATGCGAGCTTCAAGGTCAACCTTACTGCTACGTCGCTTTTGAGCCTCTTACGCGCGGGTAGGCGGCGCTCTTAAGTGAGAACTTTAGGATTTTACTGTATAATGCATACAAGATTTAGGGATGCTTGACTAATGATGATTATCCACTTGGCTCTTAACCGTTTCCTTGCCACAAACAAAAAAAAACCTCCCTCCATGTGCACAGGTAATCATAAATACAATATTTCTGCAATAAAATTACCGTTTACCTAAACTGAGTGGACTGAACAACTCAAAAAACCAACAGAAATCAACAAAATTCACGAATACTGGAAGTACCTAACAACAAATTATTACTTAGTGGACAGTAAATGAACATTAAATTTAATTAGCACCACAAATGACTGAGGCAAAAAATTAAGAAAACAAAAAAATAAAAAACTTTTCTTTCTGTACAACGGTCAGAAAATGTGTGAAATTAAATACTATGCCATTTAAGACAAATAAACCTAAAATAAAGTAATTATAGTCATGTCGCTAAGTAAAAACTAACAGTTTACATGGGTAATATGACAATCAATATTTTGAAAACAGCAAACAAATGTTACATATAGTTTAAAAATAAACATGGAAACTGACAATGAACATATATTTATAAACCTACAACAATGGTTTTACATACGTCAAATCCACTGTTGGGCCTAACTAGGTTCAAGTTTCATCGTCTGAGGCACTGATACCAGTCTAATTTAAGTAGGTTCAGTGTACATTTCTGCTTAAATATTACAACTGAAACTGCCAGGACTTAGCTGCACAGAAGTCTTGTGGCATGCTGATGTTAGGAAAAGGTCATTCCACCACCACTTGACGCAGAAGTTAGAGGTTGGCCTCGAACAACACTGTAGATCTTCTAATAGAGTTATATCTGCAAAATAACCACCATGCTTGTATTCATCTAAGTGTTTGCACTCAAGTCAACAAAAGCTCATTAGTATATTTAAAAAATATTTAGCTGTACCCTATCAGATGAAGTTTTTTAATGAATATGGTGTCCAATGGCTTAGCACTTAAAATCAATCGATTTTATGAATTAGTACAATAATCATTACAAAAACCTATAGGTTGTGTGTTGTGTTAATGCAAACGAATCTGAAGAAATATGTATCCTGTGTCTAAACGATTTGCAAACCAGCACACAACAAACTTTTTTCCGAGTCGTCACCTTTTCTTGATACTCGGCTACCTACTACAAATGTGGATGAAAAAAAACAAACATCACTCTTCATAGCTTATTCAATAAGAAAACCGCCATTTAAAGGTAATGAAATAAACTGATATACTCTCACAAGTGCTATCAAAATTCAACAATAAAGTAAACATTTCTTATAAAATGGCGACCATGGCCTCTGGTTCACACGTAGCAGACGTCCTAAGTCATGATTGGTTGAAAATTACGATTGTGCTGCGCCCTAGCGTAGGGACTCCTTACTATACTCAGCTTCAAATCGTTCATATGAAACTTTACCCACCCCCCCCCCCCCCCCTGGTTAAGTCACAGACAACGCGTTAAAATGTAAAAAAAGGTACGTCCGGAATCCGCATCAAATTGTATGTAAAAGGTAAGGTAAATTCTACTACAGGTTAGGAGATCAATGTTAAAAGTTTGTCACAGGGAAAATTCCTGCCGCTTGAGCGCTGGTATCGCTTATGGTTGCAATCTGAACAATCACAAAGCTTTTATAAATTTTATGTTACGTAAAGTTAATAATTAAAAACGCGAATTTGGTTTATATTCACTTTAAAATTAATTTACATTACTTCTGTCGTTTACAAATCTATTTAAATTTAATTTTACAACATTTTCGTATTTTTCTGGTCTCTTAGTGACAGCAGAGAAACTAGCGGCAAAATATTTCACTGTGCCAAACTCTTCCATATGAAAACACATTTTCTTCCTAACCTGTAGTCTAACTACTCCATTTTCTATGCCTGTAGTAGAATGAACCTTACTATAAGCATGCGCATTTCATGATCATATTTCTCTTCATCGCCGCTCGCTACACAGGCGTGCTTGTGCATAAAGTTGGCGAATGTAGTATCCATATCGTAGAATTGGGTTCCCTCTCTTTCCGTTAGGTTCACATACACTTTGCATGAGAGCATAGCCAAACTCAATTTTCTCTGTACACTGCAAATTTCCTTGCTCTATGTCAGCTTGTAAATAATGGTTATCGAATATAGAAGTGTATTCGGTCATATTAACTAACATTTAGTTTCAAATAAGATTACCGTCAGAGAATAAACAATAAATAATTTATACAAACTATAGTATTGTCGAACGCTCAAGAGTTGATTTTATAAAGGTAAGGCATCATTAGGCAATGAAGGTCAGTCTATGTAGAGAATAGTTTAACGATAACCAACCCTGTTAACAGTAAGGTAAGTGAGCTTTACGTCTCGTCGACAGGAAGCTCATTAAGACTCCGCTATAATTGCAACAGCACACGCACAGAAACAGCGGATGGGGTTGTTAAGACGAAAACAAGCTGCACTGGTAAATAATACACGTGTGTGTTGGTATCACTTTTTCTGAATGTTGTTATTGTTTCCGCCTTTCGTAAATTACTTTTTTGTTTATTTTATAATACAAAATCGAGTGTACATATTTTTTAAACATTGAAGTAGTTGTTATAAACCATGAAAACAATTTCATTTCGAACAATTCAATTTAATAACTCCTGCGCGAATTTTTACAAAGGTTAGTCAAATTAGTTCCCATTTTCACCCGTGTTTATTTTCTTTTGAACCCTGTTGTATTCATGTTCCATTTGGCTGCGCACGGCGCACACACACAGAAAAATTTTCCTTTTTATCAAACTTTCTGTGCGCCGATCCTGTGCAGTTTTTTTTTGTGCGCGCGTTGTAAAGTGTGGGGTTTAGAAAATGTGCTTTGGAATTCATGTGCGTGTGCTATATTCTGTGCTAAATCAATTGTAGCGTAGCCTTTAGAGATAGTGCCGCACAACTTAGCACAATGACATGATCTGAGAGAGAAATCGGCCATGGTTTTTGTTAAGGAACCATCCCATCATTCGCCTGGATATATGTAGGGAAAATGTTTCTGTTAACAAGTATATCGTACGTTCAGTGGACTGTTCAGAAAACGTGTATTGGGGTATTGAGGGTAAGAATTTTATAAGACATATATTTATAATATATAACCCGATTTATGTATTGCATTGACACATCGGAAAAGACGTGGAAAATTGGCAGATTTAGTTGGAAACAAATTGGAATTAAAAATTTCAAACACTTTAGCGATAAAGGAATGAAGTACCTATCAAGAGTAGTCACGCAATGCTAATTTTAAAGCTACGAATTTTACCCTCAAAGTCGGGTTTTCAAGCGGAGTCAAATACCATAAACTTACTAATATAAAAAATACTACTTTTTGAAATGTGGTCATATTTTGCGATTGACACACGACTTGACATTCCTGGAGGGAACTGGACGATCCGTGTAGAAGTATAAGAGACTATAGTCAACGGACTACAAGCTACTGAAGTATACTTTGCCATACAGATATCTACAAAGTCTATCTTGTACGTCAGTCTAGCCGTTATTCCTGTCTGTAAGTAAACAAGATGAAAAGTAAGGGAAAAATTGGAACCAGAAGTGATTTGGGGAAGAGAGAAAAACAGGGGTCGGTTCTAACCTACTGAATTACGAAATACGCTAATATTTACCTTGAATTACGACTTTGTCGTGCTTTTGTTGGTACGTAGTCAGTAGTAAATCACGCAACAATTTACGCCTATCGACGTATTTTAATTTCTGTGCAAAACCATATTGTTGCTTACAAGACGATGTGACGTAAGCGACAGAACTAAAGCTGTTCAACGACTTTGCAGGATCAACAAACACAGATGGATTATGGTTCATTATTGCTGTTACTCACGACCTTTTATTAACAGAAGGCGTCCGTTGGTGGCACCGACACCATCTTGATCACTAAAATTAATATAAAAATTGAAGCCGCAGGGTCTCTTCTTCAATACCCTGGCTTCCCTGAATTTCTACTGGGCTGGGCATTTTCAAACTATTCAATAGGATGGCGTCGGCTATATCCCGATTAGCCGACAAGAGGAATTTTGATCGCCATTCTGCGTCGACGTCCCAGCCATAGATAAAAGCCCTAATCTCCACCCACGCACTCGCGATTATTTCCGCATTCAAAGCATCACGCGCGAGCCGAAAAAGCTATTTGAGTCGGAGATTATCACGGTGACGGTATAAACAAATTATCGCTGTGACGGTAAAAACAAATTATCGCTGTGACGGTAAAAACAAATAAAAACAAATGATCCAAACTCGCGGTAACGAACTACAGCTAACTCGAAACAAAACACGAAAACTAAAGAAAATTATTTGCAAGAGTTTACAAAAATAAATAAACACAAAATAATACTACTGGATATGTACTAACGCTCCACAGATAGACAAAGCTATCTATCTGGGGCATTCATTAACTAACCAAAACGAGTTATTTAAAATCTGCAAATAACAATTATTTAACATGACAATTACCAATTAGTTACAATTAAAATAAAAGGAAAAAAATCAACGAAATTACAGAACAAACATATTAAATTCTTCTATAGCCAAATGTTATAGAAATGCCCCTCCTGCGGAATATTACATACTTATTCTAGCTAAGATGAAATTGTCAACATACCCAGTAAAAATTCATAAATTATAGTAACACAAACAAAATAATATACGCGTTAAAAGTATTACAGTCAAAACAATAACATGCTGTGTACCAACTTGCTGATTAAAGTCCAAAATAAAATCTTGAAGTGAAATAATGAAAATGTAATTTAACAATCATAAAATAAATTAAATCAACTCTTGAGGAAATAAAATCGTTATTGATACTTGCAGGCAGTCTTAAAACCCTGAAACAAATGCATAGAAACACACAACATTTAAAGAAAATGGCAAATGTCATTCTCTGTCGTTGGTCCCACTGATGCGGCGACGTCACGTGGTAACTGCTCCCATGATGCACTAGTGTTGCCAATCTCGTTCGTACTGTATAACACGTGAGTGTCAATGCACACACACACACTAGGCAGTAACGGCAGTTCGCGCCCTTGTTCGCTTTCATGCACAGTGTCCAACAACTCGAACTTTGTCATCACAACGACGGAATAGTTTATCGCTGTTGGCAGGATACCTTCGTCGTTGGAATTTCAACGTCCGTTATCCTTGCAGTTCTCGCGGCACTCTCATAACGTAAGTCTGTTATTAAGCCCAATTACTGTTTATATACACTCGTTGGTACATGTCCACACTAATATGTAAGCACTAAAGTCTCTCTGATTACTATCAATGTTTCTAGTTAATAACGCCAGATAACTTATATATAGTTTAATCTTTCAGTGCGGTAATTGTTCTACCTTTAAAACAGGCGCATAGCCAGGATTTGTGAAAGGGAGGGATTTTGGCCTGGGAATATTGTGAAGAAACACCGACCACCTCTTTAAAGCGGGGGTCCGGGGGACCTCCCCCCGGGAAAATTTGCATTGTAGGGTGAAAAATAGCTATTTTAACCGTTTTACTATCTAAAAATAGAGTATATGTTGCTGATGAAAATATTAAAATTTTAAAATATAAAACGTAATTAATTTTTCACCCTTTTGAAATGGTGATTCGGGGTTACTCCCCCGAGAAAATTCTGGAATTTAAGGTGAAAATAATGCTTGTTTTAGCAGTTTTTTTTCCTAAAATTGACTATGCTAATGGTAAATATATTATTAATTTTTAAATATGAAATGTTTCTAGTTTGTCGCCTCTTTAAAGAAGACTCTCTCCCGAGAAAACATGGATTTTGAGGTACAAAATAGTGTTATCTTAGAAGTTTTCGTAACTACAGATAGAGTAAATACTACTGGTAAAAATTATAAATTTTTTAGTACCTATGAAATGTTTTCAATTTTTCACCGCTTTGAAATGGGGGTTCAGGGGTTCACCACCGAGAAAATTTTTTAATTTCATGGTGCAAAATAGGGCTTTTAAACTTTTTTCGTAACTAAATTAAGAAATTTCTATAAGTGAAAACATTAAACATTTTTATATAAATGTTTTCAATTTTTTTGGAGGCTAAGGGGAGGGGGTTCTGACCACCACTAACCCCTTCCCCCCTTGGCTATGCCCCTGACAACATTATAGTTTATAACTCTAGTGGTACTTTACTTTGTATACTTATGTTTCACCACGAAAACGTCCTAGAGTTGTGGCGGAGCTCATATCGTCTCGTATTCATTCTCGTTACCATACTTAATGTTTTAATGATCATAACTTTATCATGGATGTGCTAATACTCCGTTAGTATTATATATATATATACATATATATATATATATATATATATATATATATATATATATAATTCGTTTATTTATGTTTACATCAAGGCTAGGTGGTTGTCAATTAATTTTCAACATGTATACAAACACAAAACCTAGACTAACGACATCTATAGGATGATAGGGACAGGGAGAGCGTTTTGGTCGCCTCATTGTGCTAAACAAATCGTCAAAACATGAAGATCCAACGATGTCCTATTCTAAATCCAGGCAATTAATAACAACTGTGACAACTCAACAATAACCCCAATATGTGAACAGTATACAGCATTAAATGAAAATTATACTCATATTTCGAAACAATTTCAAAACATAATGTAATAACGTGCTAACAATGACACACAAATCAATAATATTCTAATAACACAGTAATTCATTGTTAACAGTGATTCGTGTGAGTGCAAGAAGACGTCGAAGAAAAAATCTGTGGCCATTATAATCAATTAAAAAAAATTTATACAATATGAAAATTTCCCAACAATCCTTGTTCCTTCCTCGTTAAGGAGTAACTACTCAAGGTGAGTCGCACTATAAGGTAGGTGCAGTGTTTTGCAACATATATGAGCGCCTAAGTTCGTACTGTTTCGCTGGGTTATACAGCTTCAATAAGTGTTTCAATGGCAATCGTTATAGGTCAGTATCCAGTTTACTTCATTTCCTCATCCGACTTTTATCACATGTAGCGTAACTTTAGCTTATCCAGTTTACTTAAAATAGGCAACATTCAAGTTGTGTAGCCATACCGACGTCTCAACAATGCAATTACAAGATATGTTATTAATATTGACCAATCAATTATACTTCTCTCTGGTAGTTCCAACGTAAGATAATTCACTTTGCTCCACGAGTGCAACAATGACATACGCGACAAAACTATTAATTAATTATTTTATACATAAATACCCTTATTCTTAATATCAATACAATAATGTCTGGCATCCAGCTCGGAACAAGTGCATAACATGGCACTACAACAACACGTACATCGCACAATAATAAAATAAATCAAATTCTGTGATTTCACACTACTGTAACTTTAACATCTGATCCAACAGAACTCAGAGTTTTGGTCTTATCTCTCGTAATACTCCTTAACCTACTGCAGTTGTCGAGGACTGTAGTAAGGCTTGAGTTGCGTGAAGTTAAATCTTCCCACAAACTTTCCTTCTTCATCGGACAATAAATTCATAACAGTTTTCTTTGATAATGGCAGAAATAGTATGGGGTCCGTCGAACAACAGATACAGCTTCTTGGTGAAATGTTCCCAGTGTGAGCTAACGAAACTTGTGCGTTTAAGTACTTTGTCGCACCCCTTAAATTTATTTAATTTTGAAGTTTTCTACAGCTTCTTTCTTGTTTCTGCCGAACTATACAATCTTCTTTTAACTAGGGCCAAGATGTCTTCTGTTGACACTCTTCTTTCACTCTCTAGGGTGGGTAAATTCTTGATCAGTTTAGGTAAAAATCTGGTAGCGACGGTCTCAGACCTCTCACCGATTAATATTTCATAGTCTGGCCATTATTTGTTCTACTGTCACTATGGTTAGGTACCCATTGGTACTTCCCATTCGGTGTGGAGTAACATGTTGCTAATGGGTTGAGCGGCTGATATTCGGTGTAGTGTAAGTGCTTAGGAAAATGGTATGGATGGTGTAGCGTAGGACAAGGATATCGATACAGCTGGTTGACTACTCTGATGTCCAGCAACGACCTCGGTGGTTTCGGTCCTCTTGTGCGTCTCAGGCTCGTTGTCTTGCTCCATATTACTTCCTACCTTTCCCAGTTTACCTGCTTGGTAGTCATCTTCGGTCTCCATTGACCCTTTCCCCAATCTACTGACATGAAAGTTGTCCAATCTCCTCCTGTCATTCATGTAGCCCAGATGTTCTTGGCTTGCAGTGTTTCCCAGTTTACCTGCTTGGTGGTCATCTTCGGTCTCCATTGACCCTTTCCCCAATCTACTGACATGAAAGTTGTCCAATCTCCTCCTGTCATTCATGTAGCCCAGATGTTCTTGGCTTGCAGTGTTTCCCAGTTTAACGACATGGTGGTCGTCTTCGCTGTACCGCTGGTAGTCCCGTTGTTTACCTCAACCTCGGTTACCTCCAGCACCTCGGTTACCGCCGCGGTTCCATCCTCCGTTCCTGAACCTCATTGCGTTGACCCTCAGAGCTCGGTTTTGCTCGTCCTTTTGCCGGAACACATTATGCGGATAACCGAACCCTCGCCTCTGTGGCCCTTGGTACAATGGAGGGGGTGGTGGAGTATTAGGCCTCAACCTCTCTGGTTGTTTTCGGGAACTGGCTTGCCTGCATTGGCGCTCCAGGAGATCAGCTTTGATTAGGTCCCTAAACGAACTATCGGTAAATTGGTGTTGGTAGGATATTGGAAGTTGTGAAATGACTAAGTCTATGAACTCTTCCTCTGTCATAGGAATAGTGAAATGCCTAGATTTTTCATAGACCACCTGACAATGTTCTTCAATTGTTTTGGGTTTTCGGGGGTCATAGTGTTCCGCAGCTTACTCCTGACAAGGCTCTGGATTTTGGAATCCCAAAACTCCTTAAGTAGGTTCTCCTTAAGCTCTTCGAGGTTGGAAATACGGTCCTTCGTTACTTCCGACCAGGCGTAAGACATCGAGGACAAACTCACTCCCATGCATCGCAAAATATCGGAGTCGGATAAACTTAATAGCCTTGCATACTCCTCCAGTTTGAGTATATAGATAACTGGATTTTTGTGTAGCCTGCCTGCAAACTTTGGCATCTCTTCTGCCCACTGTTTTGAGGGGTGGTGGAAGAGTAGAGGAGTTAGTGTGTTACACAATAACGGAGCATTTTGCTTTATGGTAGGACTGTTGTCCAGACCACTGACGTCTGTTAGGCACGGGTTATGATCGACCTGTGCCTCACGACTAATCCTTGCATTGTGGAGTTCCCCTGCGAGGTCTACTACCCTCTGTTCTAACCCCTCCATCTTTTCAATTTCCCTCTGGCCTTGTTCGTGCGCGCCCTTTGTCACCTGATCAATACGGGTCTCGGAATATCGGCTGAACGATTCCAGCTGTTGACTTACTTCAGTCACTATCACCTCACGATCTGGAGCTACTGGGACAGTTACACCGCTCTCAAGCCTAGATAAACAACCATCAAGACCAGATAGTTGTTGTGAAATAATCGGCCTTCTGTCTCCTCCCGCACTCGTACAAACTTGTCGTCAATTTGTTTAACAAATTCTGCCTGTTGCAGACAAACAGTCTGTATATGTTGTGTAATTTCTGCTTTAATGTCAGAGTTCTGCTGCACTAGTTGTTGGGCTACTTCAGTTTTAATACTAGCCATACTCAACATCAGTTGTTGGAATTGAGTTGCCATCATGTCTGCTAAGGACGTGTCAGTGCTAGCGTGTGATGTGGACAGGTTTGTATTAAAGGAGGGTGTTAGGTTATTGTCAGACGCAAGTGGTGTGAGCTGCTTTTCTAACAAATTAGGACCCTGTTCGTCACCACTAGCCCTCCAGACTGAAGGTAGTCCTCAATGGGTTGAACGTGTAGGAAATCTTCTTCCTTACGTGCTTTGTCTGCCAACCACGGTCGTAGAAGAACAGGTCTGGACACTCGCCTGGAAACTTGACCCCCTTGTTGTTTGGCTAGTTCACTAAGTTCACGACAATGCTATAGGTTTCTGGCGCTGCAGTTAGGGCGGTCGGCTCAAACTCCGCCCACTTCCCTCCCACTATTATAAACAATTTATCAAAACGTATTTTTTAACAAGGTATGAAACACTTCCTTCGCTCACAATTTAAAATCATGGCTCCAGAAATCTTTATTTACTTTATAATGTTAACAATGGAAAAAAGCGGTCGGAGTTTGATTCCGACCGCCCGGATTACAGCGCCAAAAAGTACAACATTCTCGGTAACTTGACGAACTACAGCCAAACAACAAGGGGGTCAAGCAAAATACATTGGTAGATAGGCGAGTGTCCAGACCTGTTCTTCTACGACCGTGCTGCCAACCTCTTTGCCATAATAGTGCTTCGTAGGTTATAGTTCTCCTGCTCCTCGTGGTCAGACATTGTGTACTCTATGGACAGCAACTAGTTTCGGAATCTCACACTCGTGCCCCGCTATAGGCGCCAAAATCTCTACTGCCCTGTATACTTTGGGTTAGTGTGTAGAATATGTATAATATTAGTACTGTTCTTGTATACTAGATATTGAATGATGACTTGGTTTACTAATTATTTTATTTATGAAAACTTGTTAGAGAAGAAATCTGGAATATGCCGACATAATGAGACAAGAAAATTAAGTTATTAGCACATCCAAATTAACCTAAAATAATCTCTTTGGCTCAGAAAAAAAATCAAAATAATGTTTGCATAGCACGTTAGTTAAGTGAGCAGTAGGAATGCTTTTAAAAATAACTAGAAATGGCATCACATATATACTACACAACAAGTACATAAATTAATTACATTGCTCTGGCTAGTTAACTCAGTAATTATCGGTAGAACTTAAAAAGTCTTTTCCCAGGACTTCTGAGCTTATATTCTTAAACTACAGGAAAAGTATACGTCAGAAACGATCGCCGGTTCCATCGCAAAATTTCAAATTCTAATGTCCAAAAATATGAATCTAAATTTATTCTGTTCCTGCAGGATCAACTAACACAGGTGGATTAAGGTTCTGGCTGCTAAAGTCATTATTTCTGTTGCTCACGTTCCTTTTATTAAGAGAAGGCGTCCGTTGGGGGCACCGACGTCATCTTGATAACTAAAATTAATTAAAATATTGAAGCCGCAGGGTCTCTTCTTTTATAACCTGGCTTCCCTGACTTACTACTGGGCTGGGCATTTTCAAAACTGTTCAAAATATTTAGGATGGCGATTAGCCGACGAGAGAAATTTTGATCGCCATTCTGTGTCGACGCCCCAGCCATAGATAAAAGCCCTAATCTCCACCCACGCACTCGCGATTATTGCCGCATTCAAAGCATCGCGCGAGCTGAAAAAGCTATTTGGGTCGGAGATTATCACGGTGACGGTAAAAACAAATAAAAACAAATCATCCAATCTCGCGGTAACGAACTAAAACTAACTCGAAACTAAACACGAAAACTAAAGAAAATTAATTGCAAGAGTCTACAAAAATAAACGCACAAAATAATACTACTGGGTGTGTGCTAACACTCCGCAGAGAAACAAAGCTATATATCTGGGGCATTCATTAGCTAACCAAAACGAATTATTTAAAATCTACAAATAACAATTATTTAACATGACAATTACCAATTAGTTACAACCGAAATACAATAAAAAATCAAAGAAATTACAGAACAAACATATTAAATTCTTCTATAGCCAAATATTATACTTCTTACTTAATAATCTATGTATTGTATTTTGGAAGTGTGAATGGGATGGGGTAAGGTAAGCCGTATAGTTCTTTTATTAGTCATTTTATTACATTGCTCGAATATGTAGAACTTATAATGCTCTCATTGACCCTAGTGATGTGCGCCCTCTTATTATAAACCCATACAGTAGGTGTGAGCAGGGGCGCTAGAATATATTTGAGTTGGGAAGGAGGAGAGTTACAGTGTGTCGTGGATCTTGGTTTATTTAGGGAGGGGGTGGCAACTGAACACAGTTGATCTGGCGCTTGGACTGTAAACAGACGCGCGAGGTTCGGGGGCCCTCCCCCGGAAAAATTACAGCTTCGAGGTGCAAAATGGTGCAATTTTACGCAGTTTATAAACCATAATGTGGAATGTACAGGAACAAAAATATTAATATTGTAAAAGCAATAATTTAGAAATTTATGTTATGAACTTAAATAACTTAAATCGTAAAATTATTCATAAAGCAACATTTTTCGCTCAAACGTTTTTGCTTCGCTTTACCTAGAAATAATTTTGTAAGTATGCAATGAGTTACGAAAACTTTCATCAGAACAAAAAAGGAAGAAAAAGAAAAAAAACTCATTCGGCTATTCAGTTCTGACATTCAACATCTACATGCACTGAAATCACGATCGACGTATTAGCATAAGTATATTGCAAACAAATGAATGGAGCGTGCTATTTTTTTTTCTTTTTTCAAACTCTAGCAGCTCTCTCTCTCTCTCTCTCTCTCTCTATATATATATATATATATATATATATATATATATATATATATATATATATATATATATATATATACATATTTTTTTTGGAGTTCTCTGAACTGATTTACGAACATCTCTTAGTGTTCAGATATCTAAATTTTTAATAACTGCAAAAATTAAGTTATAATTGTGTGCACGAACACATTTGCACAAGAAGAGAAAAGCTAAAATAAAAACTCATACTTTGCAAGTTTAAAATTAATCAACACTAACTGAAAATGTAATTTGTAGATTCAAACAACTCTTTGTTGGCTTGGTTAACGAACGTAAATTAAAATATATATTCTGAAGTCACCTGTAGTTGAATAATTACCGTAGTGAATTAAACAATGTCCGGAATTCTCCCTTCTTGTTTCTTTATTTCTAGAATATCGAAAGCAAACGTCTTTCAGTGCGCAACAGTTAAAATGTTAGTACTTCCTTTATAGCAATTAGAGGGAGACCAAACTGTTTAATTTTTCATTATGATTCACTTTCAGTATTACTGTACACTGCACATGATAGTACAGCGTGAAAATTAATTATGTTAAAAATAGAAACATTTTTCCAAGAGCTCAGTTAACTTAAATTATAATAAACTAGACTTACATCAAGTGCTCCTCCTGCCTGGAGTATTTTTGTGCTTCGGAAGTTCAGAAGTAAGTACAGTAGTATGCCTAGTAAAACTCGCTTCAAATACCACCCCGCCACTAAGACTCAAGCACCGAACTTATAAGCAAGCTTCGCTCAGAATTGTTTTTTTTTTTTTTTTTGCTACGAGACTTAATCTATATAGTTATATTAGCAAGGTTATTGCTTAACAGTTTATGGCGACGTTCAGTGACGTATCTGAGTATCGCTCTATCTTGTCATTACATTATGAGGCAATGCAGTTAGGAAATAACCGCTTTTGCTTTGTTCGAGGAACTCGAAACACTGTTACTAATGTGCATGTTGTCCTGTAACATTTCGTACACGGCAAAAATGTTTTCATTTCGTACATAAGCATCATGTTTGTCTTTAAAATGTTTTTTTTTTTTTTTTTTTTTAAGAAATTTCCCAACACACTACAATGTATATGAAACAAGTGGCAGACGACTTTGAGTTTTTTTCATTATCTTCTATTAAATCTAGGTACGCGTGTGCGATAACGGAAGTCACTAACGTATTTGAAAATAGTTCTCCCTGTATGCAGGAGAAGCCATGAATTTGAAGTTAGAACCTCGACCTTACTCTTTGCCCCTCTCCCAACGGGGGCCTGGGGCACAGATCTATCATGATATGGACAGAAGAGTACTTGTGGAGATGAGGACACTAACTAAAATAAATTAAAAATTACCAAATAAGATGTATTACAGTAGTTAACAGCTCGTCAGTAACACAAACTGAGGGGGGTTACAAATGCTATGTTGCGCCCTTGTACCCCCCTCCCCGTTCCAGCACCCCTGAGTGTGAATGTGTTAGTGCATAGTATGTTTCTCCAACAACTATAAACTACTGTATTTTTAAACAGTGTATACCGATCATTGGAAATATTTCAGTTGTAATGAAACTAACACGAGGAAGTCGTGTTAGCTTGCTGTCAGTACGTAATCCCAAATATTTTACTACATTTGTTCTTAACTGGCGTGTGATTTATGTTTCATTTTAAGTTGTCTGGAATTGTGGTAGTGGGTTGTGTGATTATCGTGTAAAACATTTTTCAATATCTAAGTAAGTTTATTGTTACTGGTCCAATTATTGACTGCATTTAAGTCCTCTTATATTGGAAGTTATTAATTTATTAGAAGTATTATCTTTAAGAAATATTTCAGCGTCATCTACAAATATAGGATAAGGTAAGAGTCTAGCAGCAGTGCTCCTATATCATTAATGTAAAGTAAAAACAAAAGTGGTCGAAGGACTGTTCCTTGGGGTACACCATAAGTTATTTCTATCTCGTCACTATTCTTCCTATTGACAGAAACATATTGCGTTTTGTTTGTTCAAATAGCTAGAGAACCACTTATAGGCAATGCCACTCACTGTAATCTGTGCAACAGCAAATCATGATGTACCGTGTCAAAGTCTATTCTGAGGTCTATAAATATTGCGCCTGCAGTCATCCCCTCTTCAAATATTCCGCCAACTTTAGCTGTAAACCCATTTTGTCATTTGTACTGGAAGATTTCTCCATAAATTCATGTAGATAAGGGTAGATATATTGTTTCATATTCAAATTTAGTTTTACCGTAAATTTGATACATTTTTCGATAGTTGTTTATATGATGGGTATGAGGTAAGCCTATAGTTTCCTGGCTCAGTTATAGGCCCATCCTTAATGGCGTATATTACCCTGGCAATTAGACACTTAACTGTGAATTCCCTCATTTTTGTTTCTTATTATAAGCAAATAATAACCATTTAAGCAAACATGAACCTGTATCTTTACTTTTACATTTGGGAATGCAGGTGAGTATGTGAAAAATGTTACAAATAAGCAAAAATTGTTAAATACTGTAAACATATATGGCTGTCATATCAGGGGCTAGTAGCCATTGTAGCGGCTAATGTCTGTAACGTGGCAGACGAACTATTGTTCGCTTTAATGTATTTAAAGTCGCATCGCGCCCTTGGCGTCGCGTCCGTCGCGGTATTGTAAATCCAGCACCAAGCGCTAGTTTGGAACATTTTTAACCACTACAAATATTTGCGACATTCTTCTTGTAATTTCTGGCTGCTAAATATTTTGGCGTAACTAAACCCAAGATAATTTTGTAAAATAAATTATAAATATGTGTTATTCTGAGATAACATGTCGGCTTATTTTATTTCAACGTACACTCAACATATTAGAATGCTTGTTCCGTGACTATTGGTTGTTTGTACGTCCAACTGCAAGCACTTTTGACTTAGAGAATAGTATTACTGGTTTCGTATGAAGAACATCGTCGGTACGGGTGTAAATTGGCCTATAATAAACTGAGCCTGCTGAGAGGCGTATCGACAAGTTACTACTTGCTGAAAAATCTGCAGTTTTGAAGAATAAGTTGGCATGAAACATTGTTTTAATATACTAACATCTTTTCAGACAAGTCTTGTTGTAGAGATCAAGCAATGATCTGTTGGGTGTTCTTATAAATAAACTACTTAAAACCTATTTTTATAATTCTTATAACAGCAGAATAGATCTGGTTACCAACTTCAATTGACTTTAAGGTTACAATGTCAACTCCGATATTAATGTTTTAAGAATGGCCGACGAGTCACTGGAGGACACGCCAGAAATACTCCAGAGAACAGATGACAGCGCAACATTGCAACCGTCAACTTCCGTTCAAACAGAAGGTATGATTATAGTTACTTTTATTGTAGTGACATAATAAACTTCAGACTGAAATTTACGTTACCTTAACCTCGAACAATTTAGGTTCATTGAGCAAAGAACAAGTTAAACAATGTTTTTTTCAACGTATGTGTTAAAGTGGTTTTCTGTAGTGGCTTATTTGAAATAAGTTGTTTGCTTAGTGTTTAGTAAAAAATCCGTTTGGTAATGCATAAATAAACGATTATAAACGTCTATAAAATTGGTATCGTTGTTTATAACGATATCTCAAAACTACCTGCAAGTAAAATATTATTAAGATTAAGTTCAAGTAACAGAATGTTGTTAAGTAATACAGATTATTGTATGTGTATGTTATTTATTTCTTCTTGAACATAATACACTATAAATATATAATTAACTTAGTTAAACAATATATTTAGGGGTTCTATAACAAAAGTGTTACGATGAATGTGGTTTCCACACTACTAATCAGACACTGACCTAACATAAACCACCAGCAGTGCATAGGTACGTCAGGGGGATGTGTATTCATATCGCCAGTAACATAATTACAGTACATTATGTACGCAGCTTTGAAAACCGTTATGGTAGCCGATAAGTTTTCGTGCGTGTACGACCCTGATGAATGCGAGGTGAAAGAAAGTGTCTTGTTAGATACTGTGGCTTTGCTAGAGAATTATCCAGAATGTTTCAAAGAATAAATGAGACGATGTGTTAAGACGCTAGGCGTGCTCGAGTGTTCTGTATTGCAAGAGGAACGTGTCGGCTCAGGAACAGGAGAGAAGGCGAACATCCAGTGAAACCATGAGCGGTAGCATTAAATAATTAATCAAATATCTCAAGATCTTGATTTTTTAAAATCTGATACTGTTTGTAAAAGAGAGTGGCTGCACTTAACTGATATAAGCTTGAAGTATAGTACTGGTTGGCTCAAGCGAAGCTATTGTAGCTACCCCAGATAGCATGTAAGCTTGCGGCAAGCCTGCAATTGACTTGATTTAGACTTGCCGTTACAAGCCCTATTTCGTAAGTTTGATGCAAGCTTGAGTCAAGCCTATTTTTTTACAGTTGTATCCTGCCTTGTACGATGCAAGCTTGCTACAAGCTTGCAGCAATCTTGAATCAAGCTTTCCTGGCAAGCTTGCTGCAGGCTTGTCGTGTGGAGACTAGTTAGCTTGATTCAAGCTTATGGCTTGACATGACAAGCTTGCTGCAAACTTGCAGACTTGTCATGGCAAGCTTGATTCTAAATTGAATCAAGCTTATTTTGCTATTAGGGGTACAATTTATAAATTGTGAGTATCTCACTGTGACAAAGTTTATAAGTCAAGTTAAAAGGAAAAAAAGTATTTTGTATTACAGCCCTCATTTTCAAATAGGATCAGCGAGTTAGTTTATGTATCACTCAATATTGCCTATGAAGAATCGCACGATATTCCACACAAAAGTAATGAATTTGAGTGCGTGATATAAATTCGAATATTTACCTAACAAACATTTGACGCATTTCAGAAAAGTTAAGTCTGATAAACTGCATTTACATTACTGCTAGGTAATTTAAAAAATACTTTTTTATTAAGTACTTCTTAAGTTCTTACTATATAAACTTCGCTACACGTCTGCAACTACATCAGATTAAACATGTATACGATATTAATATTGCTAAAATTCCACTTACAAATAGTCTAGACTGTACTCTAGGTAAAAGAAGTTAAATTTATTATTATTATTTTCAGTTATTGTCGTTGAAAACGACGCTGCAGAGATGTTGGACTACTCGCTAACTGCTGCAGGTATGGAATTCTTCTTTCAGATTAACTAACGTACGTTGCTAAAAAATAATAAACATTGTACGACTGCTTACTCAAACGTCATGATCCATATGGCAGCACTGTGTTTTGCTTTTCACTTACGACTAGCAATCCAAATGCGGCTTTGCCCGCGGTTAATATTAGGTTACGTTCGGCAGTATTCTTTAAATAAAAAAGTAATTATTTATATATACACACACACTTACACATACATATATCACAGATGGATACAGGCCATGGTGTTAGAAGGGGAGGTGAGGATACTCGCATATCTAATAATAATGCTTGCTCATTGACCCTCTTAGTTGCCTAGTTAGTTGACTGAATAGCCACAACAATTACCTATTCATTTGCATTGATTTTTCATTGCCGTTTATGGAGAAAACTTAATTTTTACCGTATAGGTTTTAATTTATTTGATTGAGCACAGTTTCCGAAATATAGGATAATGCAAATCTTATATGAAAATCTCGATATTACTTAGTCAAGAGGTGTGTTCAGCGAGCATGGAGTTCTAATGGGGTTTCAAGGAAGTGTTTGAAATTATGCAGGAGTTTCTTGAAAGTTAACCTATAATTTCCTTGCAAATGATTATGCATGAGAAATTAATTAAAGGTGGAGTGGTGCTGAGGGTGTACAGAAAGACAGATTTATTCTTAATAGTTGGTGGACAAGGAATACGAGGGGAGGGAGGGAGAGGAATGATACAGGCCATCAGTAACGGTGAAGACACTGAAACGGGGCAAACTGCAGGAGAGGAAGAAGGTGAAGAGAATAGTGACAATGTTCAAGGTGGTGAGAGGTATAAGAGGGTAGGCACAACTGGGAAACAAGGTTCAAGCAGAACTTTAATGGGGAAGAGAGGGTACACTGTTGTAAACTGAACTGTAAAAGAGTGGAATGAAAGAAACAGTGAAGGGATTTAGGGAGATAGTAAGTAAGCCAGTAACAGGCTGAATGTAATGGGAGACCAAGACAAATTAAGGGGAGAAATACCCTGTCACAGGACCGCCCAGTTGCAGGAAGGCTATCTTAATCTTATAACCGGCTTACGAAATGTTATTCTTTACTACTAACCCCACAATGAACCATGGGACAAGTGACACGAAGTTATTGTTTTTAATAGGCCTACTGTTCAATTATAAAAACATAATCGTGACTTTAACCATTGGAAATGATATGCCTTGAACACACACATTCCGGAATGTTCAGTACTGCATACGTAGTTCGGCCGTCTGCCGCTAGTGCCATTTGATATGTGAATGTTTCGATTTCGATTCCTCCTAGCCTCCATAACCTAAATGGATAATTTAGCACACAAATTTATGCTCGGGGATAGTTAAAAGCACGGAGATATGCTATCGGTAAATGTTTGTATTTATTTTGAATCAAACAACATAACTATTCAACAAAAATCAAATGATATAGTTTTATTAAGTAATTATTTTCTGCTAACATAGTTTGTATCACCAGCTATTTTCCTCGTGGAGAATACAGCAATGTAGAAGCGGTGTCCACCATGTGTGACTTGCATACGTACTCAAATTTGCGTTCGCTACCGCTGCAACATCATCAAACTCCGAAAACTGCATTTCGGTAGCGAACTACGGTACTTTCATACTCAGCCCAGTTCCGAATGCGGTGAACACAGAGAAATAGCTTCTCAACGAAACGAAACTTGCGATGTGTAATGTTTGTACTCAGGCTGCTGGCTTTACGTGCTTGTAGTGCTCAGCAGGAGCGAAGCGCTGCATCGCGTCACCTTGCCGGTCTACAGAGAAATGAGTGCCTCCTCCATCTTGACTAATAATTTAGAATTATCTTCACTGACATATATTTACATTTTCCTTTTGTAATAACTTTTCAGAAAATTTGCTGATGAGAAGTTAATATTTTGCAACAACTTTTCTCTATTCTCAGGACACAAATGAGAAGCACAACCTGTGGTAAGGCATTGAATTTCACATGCTGCTACAAGCATGTACGTAGATGTTATTGCACTTATGTTATGTTGTAGTCCATCACATTTATCCAAAACAACACACTCGGGTGTCTCAACACCTGATTTAATTTGGTCCAGAGTCAGTGGTAGTGCTAAAAATGGTTTCCATAAATGAACTGCGCAGTTATCACCTTCATACTCAAAACAAGCTATAACATTACTGGTAGTTTGTGGTGAAAAGGGGTTAAACATTACACGAAAGTGGTTCCCATCTCTATACATTTCAAAATATTTTCTTTTCAGAATATCACTACTGTCCTTTACACTTTCAAATTCAATTTTATAAAGTACACACTGCTTGCTAGGGAGCACATAGACATAGTTATCTGTCCAGGGCTCGAACATGTGGCGAGCTATAGCTTCCTCCTTGGTGGGATTGGGTCGTAGAACTGCTTTATAGTCTTGAACATAATTGGAGTCTTCAGAGTCACTAAAGTTTACATAAAAGTTGTTGCGAGTTTCTATTTCTCTACACTTGTAAATAACATGCCTGATATGTGAAAACAGATAACTTTCGGTTCTATACGATAAGGCAGGTTACCCGTACACGATGATGAGAGTACTGTACAGATTAACAAGTTGGCTATGATGACAAATACACTTCACACCACACATCAAAGGCATGCATGGAGACGTTCACTGAACCTTCCATTTCTTCAATACAGCAGTGTGGGTCTAGCCACTGCACCTTTGCACCCAGCGAATAACTTGTTCGTCATGTGTGAGTTCATTAGAGATACAACTCGTACTGTTTCGTCGGATGATGATCTCATGTATACCTTGATTAATAAGCTCCTCATTTGTGGATGGTAGTTGGCTGTCTGGACGGAGGTGAAAAACTTGACAGTCGACAAAGTTGCAGGGAACAGGTGTTACACTGAACACATCTTCGTCGTTGACCCACAGAAAGTGTCCAAGTCCATTGCAGAATTCGAGACGATCTGGAAGACCAACAGGCATGTAGTGCACCCGGCGAAAACCGATGTAGTCGTGGAACTCTTCTGATCGAAATTTGGTGTCCTTCATTTAAACAAAACAATACGGGCTGCGTGCTGTGAGTAACATAGTAACTTGACCAAGTGATTGCGACAGACTGAACAACATCCCGTCTGTGTCCGCTATATACTATCTACGCTGACGTCACACTAGCTCACGCCACTGGCATTGATATCACCGAAACACCACATTCGTAGCAATAGGACATTCAGGCGGGAACAGGTCAGGTCCTGCTCACATGAGTTGCAGGTGTGGTCAGGCTTGTCGAAAATTGCATTCAAGTAGCGAAGCGAAGGACACTTGTATGTAGTTGGCAAGTCGATAATGTTTACATCTCCGTTGCAATAAATGCTTAGCCATTTTTTCTGCTCCATCCTGGCGACAAAGATCACTTATTCTTCATCTATAATTTTAGTTAATACATCTTTAATTTTCTCATAATCTTCTTGTCCTTCTTTCCAATGTAGTCCATGGTAATTTTTGTAAGCCATCTATTGGTGCATTTACTTATTTTATCCAACAATTTCCAGTGAAATGCTATGTGTTGACACTTTTCCATCATGGTTGCTATGCTAAGGTCTTTGAGAATAAATCCAAGTTGAGACTGGAAGCCCTGGATGCTTGTGTGCACAATGACGGCCAAGATCGAACTGAACTTATGATAGTATTTTGACTTGCATTGTAGTTTGATAAACAGTCGTGGATAATGAGTGTGTAGGCCTGTGTACTGACAGGTATATTTCCCGCTGCTGTCATTTCAATACAGCAGTCTATTACACCAGTGTTTATACGATTTTATTGTTTGCTTACATCAAATACATGTAGCATTGCACTGTTCATGAAATAATCTGGTTCGAGTGTAGTCGATGCTTCGTGGCCATACTATGATTTCTAGAAATCAACAAACATTTGGTATGCCAATGTGGAAGAACCATTACTGAAATTCGTGATAAGGTCTACATAATATGGAAAACTTTCAGAATTAAAATAAACTTTGGCATTATTTTTATTGATGTGATCAAACTTTGAGCGATATGCACTTGTAGTATTCTGTCTTCCGATCTGGAATGCTTGAATTATGTAGCATGGTTTTTACATTGCAAATGAAGATGTAACGTTAAAATTTATGTTTTGAGACTGTGTAAAGGCTGGGCAAGTTTCCAAACTCCTCGAGCGAAAAGCCACAACTTTATTCTTTCCTTTCTCGACAAACGTGAGTAGTTTTATTCTCTCTTCCATTTTTACTTGGACATGTGGCAGCAGCCACTCTATCGATTTTACAGAGTGTATCACAGCCTCGGGGTTTTCTGCAGTATTAGCAAAGCATTTGTTTGAGTATTGGCTAAAGTTATGACCAACTCTTGTTTAGAATTCAATATAATATGCTTGTAATCTTAAGCAAATCCTAGCAACGAGGAAAACCGTACACATATTTCAAATCTTCCATCTTTGTACTCAGGAACTCTACAATTTAGTTCTATCCCCCATCTGGCCATTTTGGCTGCAGGTAGTTGGTTGTGTGTTAGAGACAGATAGTTCTTCATTGGAGCAGTAATAACTACGTCACATATCTGATTAACTTCGATACCATTGATTTCATAAGCTATTTTATTAATCATGTGAAGTACTCCATTTCTAATTATCTTGGTGGATACATTTAGTCATTTCTAGCCTTTGTTATAGTACTTCTGAATCTCAAGTATGAGTTGCATTGTAAAGTATAAATGACTTGGTTTTGCACCAGTATTCGAACCTCAGATGACAGCTGGTATGGTCCAGGAAGGTATGGTGGAAAAGCATTTAATTCAGTCTTTGTTATGGAACCATCATAACTAACGGACTCGTCCACATTCAGTACTTCTGCTACCATTCTTCTTGACTTTGAAGCCTAGACTCTTCAGGTACATAATATTTTTACATGTTAATATGCTGGTGACAAACTGACCTTTGGCTTGGTGGGGAGACTTGTTTTATATATATTTTTTTCTAAAACTCGAACCCATCTTTCTTCAAATGCAAGCACAATGTAATTTCTTCGTTTCTAAAATGAATCAGTTTATCATCTGTGACTACTATATGATCAACAACTTTCTGCACATACTTTTCTATGATTGATGCATAAATGAGATTTTCTGGAACTTATATCAGCATGAAGCCAGGCAGAACAGTCGTTGCAAACTCGTGTAGTGTATGGTTTGGTTGACCATTTAGATATGAGCCTGTTACAATATTGCAGTTTACTCTTATAATTCAGCGGCAAAATCTTTACAAGTAGGTACTGTTGACAGGTGTACTTTTCCGCTCTCATACACTTTGTGTTCGAAACCCAGCATAGAAGCTAGAGTATCATTTTTGGTTTTCCTCGCAATACAAAAGTTCATCAGGGACTAGTTCTTGCTTGATGTATGTTGCAATATCTTTAGTCTCATATGATCCTGTTGGTACAGTAACCTCTTCAGTGATATCCTCTTTACGTATAGAAATTGACAGTTTGAACTGTCCACATTAGGCACGGAGAAATAAGTTTCGAAATCTATTAGTGCCACTGACTACGAACATTTTAAATCCAGAGCTGTCAAATTCACGGAGCGCAACTCTGAGCTATTTCCCGTCAAGATCAATGTTACAGACATGATTGATACAAAGTAGTGCTCATGCTAACATTTATTAATCACTAATTAAGAACTGAATGCATAAATGACCACAGTTCCAATGGTTAGGTAATTGCTTGTTAAAATAATTATAACTTAGTTTCATACCCTTAAAATACTTGCACACCTATAAGGGCAGGCGAAGGTTTCCAAAAATGTTGTAGTAATCAACATTGTTTCCAGATTTTCTATAACTAATCCAGTGAGTTCCTCAGCCATTAGCTGAATCTAAATTTATAATTCCACATTAATTATACCTTGGTTTTGATTGGAATTTCTCTCTCATGTACCCAACCATAAAATTAGATATTTGTAATTTTCTAGCAATCTTTACTAAGTCTAGGTTTTTTAGTGGTCGATTGGGTAGTAAATTTGGGATTATTTCCTTATTTTTCTGGTTCTTATTTTCCGACTCCCACATCCTACTGGATATGGCCATAGGTAAAGTAATTTCCCATTTTTGAATCTAGTGCAATATTCTCAATTTGCTTGTTGTGACATTGAAGTTCTTCCAACTGCTTGCCTTGGTTTTTCAATGTATTCTCTGCTCTAGCAATGCCAGTTACTCCACCAAACAGACTTCCTAGTGCTGCCAAGCCATGTAGGAGTAGTGGCAGGAAGCCTCCTTTTTTCTTGCTTGCTTTCTTCTTCACTGCGAGCATTCTTTTTCATCTGACTGACAATAATTTTACCAGATTGTTAGAATGTAAGATTAGAATTAATTCGAATGTTTGTAAGCGATGATGGGCTGCACTTTATTCGCAAGCCCATTTCTTACTTGACTTTAGTCTTCATGATTTGGATACTTCCCAAGCAGCTTCTCTTTCACCAAACTTGGACTGAGATGACATTGCAATCTTTTTTGCTTTGTTTGCATGTACTTTGTCTGCTGTGTGTCTCTCTCCCAGCTTGTTGCTTTTGGTATAAGCTATGTTGTGCTCCTTGCATGCTTCGTTCTATTCATTAACTCCGACGTCACCACGCTCGAGCCTCTTCTTTAGCTTCATTCCCGGTCCACAGAATCTGTACCCAGGAATATGTGCTTGAAATGGTAAATTATTATAAGTGTATTCACTAGTCCCCTTCTGCTCTTTACCTAACTCCTATGAGGCAGCACAATACACTGAGTGAAAAATACTTAAGTATGTTTTTATGTATTTTATTCAGTATCTTTCTAGCCTTCGAACAGTATGGTTTTTAATGATTCACCTCCGCTGTCGCTTCTGTGGTAAAGTTTTTACCACAATGCGTATTATGTTACGGCATGAAACAATTACATGCATGACGAAGATTTCACGAAAGACTTTGCAGTGTGAACTCTCCCAAAAACAGTTTAGTCGTAGAGATGCTTTGAAGAGACATATTAAGATTTGTTGTATTGGATCTCCACAACCTTATTAACAATAAGAAACTCAACAACAACACCTTCAGCAGCAACTACAGCAATTTTCAATACATGCTATGCATGCTCCATAATCAGCTCCACATGTATCAATGCATGCTCAGCATGCATCTCCACTCTCTCCATAACCTGCTCAACACAAGTCTATGCACTCTCCACACAAGAGTATGCACACTTCACATATGTCTGAGAACCCATTTATTTATGCTGTACATAACTTCACACACTCTATACATGCTTCACACACTCTCTACATGCTTCACAAACTTTCTACATGCTTCACAAACTCTCTACATGCTTCACCCACTCTCTACATGCTTCACACACTCTCTACATGCTTCACATACTCTCTACATGCTTCACA
>PNEQ01038283.1:0-31602 GCA_003012365.1 Medauroidea extradentata | reverse complement strand
ATTATGGACATGGAACATGTATATACTATATTAGCTTACCTTATTAACATTATTTTATGTAAATAATTGCAAAAAATGTTAAAACGCGAGATGTAAACAAGACAAATCGTCCACCAAATTACTACTAGCGCTCGGCGACATGAAGGGACCACTTTCTCTTGCTGGAGAGCATAGGCAGTGTCAAGACCTCTACCTCTTAAACCGTGGTTGTGAGGTTAAGGTGGTTTGCTCAGTTACATGACCAGTTTTGCTCGATCACTCAAGCAAATAGTGTCTCGCGGCTTACTGAACGCTTGAGATCTCTATTCAAGTCACTGTTTAAATGCCTGAAGCTGAACATTTCCTCTATCTCTTCTAACCTCTTGAATTACTGACTGATTATACAGCTGAGGGTCAAAGATGTTGTGAAATACGAATTTATGAAGATGGTAATACTTTTATAAGCCCTACTCGAATAACTAGATAGGCCTAAGGTTTTTTCGTGTTCTAAGCATTTTACATGAAGAACAAATAAACTCATTTTTTTTAATAATACGTAGTTGTATTGAGCTACTTACGTAAATCACTGTAAATGAATTACTGTTTTCATACAAGGCCTGTAATTTCAGCAATAATATAGTAGGCTATCTTACATAAAAACTATGTAGCTAACAAATATATGCACATGTTTGTGTTAGCATAGTTACACTTATATTTGAAACCAAGTTAGTTATAAAAATGAAATTGTAATTTAGTAACAAATAGTTATGTGCAAACTATTTTTTTTTTTTAATTGAAAGTGAAGTGAAAAGGAAGAGAAGAAAAAATTCACGGTCTACAGTAGGCCTATTGATTCCCTCATCCTTCCAACAACTGGCATATAGCGTTATTTAATAATGTTGACAAGTGATGGGTGAATAGTTTTCTTATGGTGGTTTTATTGTCTTGAGGTTAGCATGAGTAGAACGAAATTTCAACTTTTGAGTTGTTCACTCAGGAAGCGAGTGAAGTTTTTAAGTGTTCAAAGAGATGCGATAGCAGCTTCTCTATCATCTCCTGATTACCCTTTTTGAGAGCAGGATAAATTACTGTTGGCAGAAGAAACTTGCCAAATCACACGTAAAAACTTTAAGCAGTGGACAATACCATAACCAAAAATGTAAAATTAATTGTACTGCATTCAAAATATTTAAGAAAGAAGCATTAAACCTTTACGTAAATTAAATAAAGTAACACTATGATCATCACATTTACTTGAATTTCAACAAATTTATAAAATGTATAAGCTTTTTAGATTTCCACCCTCTTACAACTTTGAATTATCCGCAGGCAGTTTATTCATACCAAGTGATCAATAAAATCTCGTCACCTGACTGAGCAATCCCACATAACACATGCATGTCTCTAACAATCACCATTCGTTTATAATCTCCATGAAATTGGTTTTATCTAAATTGATACAGTACCAAAACTTTTACAACTTTTCATTTCAAATTAAAGAAACTAGAAGACTTGGAATTCGTGGTGTAATACTTGTGGGCCTACTGAACTGATTTTATGGCAACAGGTTTTCCTTGCCTGCTCGTTTGTTTTATTATGATGCCTTAAATTAATGTAAGAATTTTTAACTATTACGGTTCTGTTTGTTATGGAAATGCATTGCATGTACAAAATTATTATGAATAAGTGTGTTCAGTTTTTATAAGCTTGGATATTATTAAATCCTGTTATATTCCCTTGAAAACATTTTTTGTTGCGTTACAATTGTAATATACACTCCAATGGAAACAGCTTAAATTGTAATACTTGTTACTAAATCAATAAATAGGTATAGCCTAGGTAGTTTGGGATAAAGTGAGCACTCAAGAAAGCCCTACTAAAGTTATATATTCAGCCAAATTGTAACTGCTCACAACGCGAAATGTATAACCTCTCTGTAAATGTCACTTGATGTTTGCGCGTATAAGATAAATTGTGCAATCGGTAGGAACCTGGCTATATAGTTAGTTTAAAAAAAGTTATAATATAAAATACGACTATGTCGATTTCGGTAGATTTTAAGTATTGTATTTAAATAGGTAAATACAGGGAACTACATTGTGTAATTTTGCTGCCAACCATACAAGCAGATTATAGGCCTATTAAATGATGAATTGTATGCGGTAACAGCTACTGACATTTTTCAAGGTTAAGTGTTTAGTGCTCACTTTATTCCGAACAATCTATACTATGGTTTTATCATTCACAACCTTACCTAAGTATGAGTCTTAAAAGGGTGTATGTGTTTATTAATATATACATGCACTCACACATACATGTGTTTGCACATATATACGCTACACTTTTTCCAATCCCATGTGAGGAATTACAAACAATCTAACATTTTTGGGATTGCATTACCACCGATCAACTTAAAAATAACTCACTAGATTCAGTTTCTTGGACGTACTCCATTGCAAAATTGAATGACTGTCATAGAAAACTAAACAAATAAAAGAAAACCATAAAATAAGCAGAGTATGCTTAGTCAGCAAGATACATACACAACATGAAATTCCAAGATGGAATCGGGTCAAATAAAAAACAAAGAACAAACAGATAAAGTGAAATTAATAACAAATAAAATAAAAATCCAAATAACAAGCGACACAACTATGAGACGAAACAACAAACACAGTAGATATTAAACACGAACAGAAAAATAACAAAAGAACACAACAAGTAGACGAGACAAAACGCAACAGATATCAGACATATACAGAACGACACAATGAAGAGACGAAACAAAACACAGTAGTTTTCCAGACAGACAGTGTTACGACGTTTCGGGAACTGGAATCTGTTCCTGTCATCAGGTAGACACACAGAGTTCAGGAACACGAGTGCTTATTTTATGGTTTTATTTTATTTGTTTATTTTTCTATGACAGTCATTCAATTTTGCAATGGAGTACGTCCAAGAAACTGAATCTAGTCATGAACTCCCATTGCACAGTTCTTGCAAAGATCATAAAAATAACTGTTAAGTGTAAAAAATATACACATTTTTGTATACCATTGTATTTAAAATGACCTCCCAATATACTTAATTGAGTGTCTGATAAAGCAAGTACAAAACTTTTAAGTAATGATTTAAAATTATTTCAGTGTCAAATGCAATTTTTATATTTAGGCTAAACAATACCGTGTCATGGTTAATTTAATCAGTGTTGATAACAATTGTTATATTGTGATGTTTTAAAAGCAAAATGTAATTTTTGAGTTTTGGTGGAGGCAGTTAAGAGATATCGAGTATGAAACAGGGTTGCTACAGGTCTGGAAAACAGGGAAAACCTGGAAAAGTCAGGGAATTTCAAAGTGGTCAGAGAAAACCTGGAAAAGCCAGGGAAATTGCTACTGGTGACTGGAAATTAAAAACTGTAGAACAAACTGTAGGCTTAGCAATAGATGTTTGCACGCTTTTGCGGTCGTTGTCTAGCTGACTAGTTTGAATTCTGGGCTGCAAGCTTAGAAATTGAATTTATAACAATTGCACAACGATTCGCTGTATGAAAATGTTATCTTAGCAATTTTTTTTAATAGTAGGATATTAGGCATACAGAGAAAACTCCACGTGTGTATATATATATATATATATATATATATATATATATATATATATTATAATGAGCCTACATAGAATTCCTTAACAGGTTTTGTAGACGTCTCCAGCAGACTTGTACAGGACATTATATCGTGGCATACAGCCATACTACACAAGTACAGTACCTACAATGTTCACTATAACTCAGAACTTCAAAACTTTTGAAAACTGTAAACATACTATAAAAGTGATTACTTTCTTTAGCTAGATAACTGCCCACGGTATTACTGTAACAGCGTAAATACAGGATGAGTTAGATTTTAGTAATGCTTGCTGTTGCTAGCAGTTCACGTCTGCTTCAATGATTGAGGATGGAATTTGGGATATGAGTATATGTGAGTATTTGTATTAGACAAAATTGATTTATATATATACAATATGCATATGTATGTATATGATATGCGTATGTATGTATATAATATGCATATGTACGTATAATAAACTGTGCCTAGAACATATTTTTGTACTGCTTCTTGACACAAGTTATAACAAAATGTCAAAATTCTGTTTCTCCATACCAGAATGAAAGTGTTTCGGTTATGGAACATTCTAATTTTCAAATAGTCGATCAGCAGGAATAGTTTTTGTATTGTGAAATATGTATGCTTATTCAATTCTATGATTTGTTGATTTCGCGGTTTAGCTACAAAGTTATAACTAAATGAAGTTATGTAAAGAATTATTCCGTTAAAATAATGTTCATGCAAACTCATTTCCTGTAAATAATCACCATCACGTTTGACACTGAATTTTGTGGCCATATGCATTCACTTTTCACTGCATTTACCGATACTACACACGTGACACAAGATTAAGCATATTATTTGGGTATAGGCAAAAATTTCATTCCCGAGAAACAGATTTACCACAACTTTGTAACTTACCAGTACGTAAAATACGATATATGAACTGTTTTAATTTCAAAAAATAAATAAGTGGTTAAATTTTGAACATGGAATTATTTAATAACAAGCCAAATAATGTACATCCCGGGTGGTCAAATTAACCTCCCAGCAGTACGTTATAAAGGTGGGATTCGTAGTCAGTGGCTTGTTTGGCCAATGATTAGTACTGCATAACATAATGCTTATTCTTCAAGCATGGCTTATTTCAGCAATGAATTCATTAACCTCTACTCTACTTCCTGAAGTAATACTAATGCGGGAATCACATAGGCGCAACGAACGCGACACAACGTGAAAAACAAAAGAGGTCTGCCAGTCAGTTCGGAGGTTTCTGAGGTGTCAGCGCCACAGAAATTGTGAACACAATGTGCATTCTCAATAGAAATTTTATAGATTTTTTTTCGGTTGGAGTTAGTGAAACAGGTGAGTTGATAGCAAACTGTGAATAATTATTTTAAGACATGATTTCATTGGTTATCATGAGCAGACCATAACTTTTTAAGTAAATGTGTAACTGTGCCTTTATTTCCATATTTCGGAATGCCAGTGTACAAATTAAAGCTGAAGTAGACACCCGTACTTTACACTGAAAAAAAGAGTATAGTTCTAGGTACCATACTTGTGTTAAAATAGGGACAACAAAACAGTTTGGTTGTTGGTAATACTCTGGACAGTTCCTTCAAATATCTGTCCTGTAGAAGAAACAAAGAGCCTTGTTGTTTTTACACACGAGATGGTAAGTTCTACAGAATAGATTGTTGAAGGAACTGTCCAGATGGTACCGACAAACAAACTGGTTTGTTGTCCCTATTTTAAGAGAAGTATGGTACCTGCAACTATACAATTTTTGAGTGTAAACATCTGTAGCTGTCGTACTAGAGGTTAGTATGTAGTAGCAATGAACGTATTACGGGTAGTATTTTGTTAGTGTTTGTCGCATGATAGCCAAACTAGTGTTCGTAATGAGAATTTGTAGTGTCAAATCGCTTTTGTCATGTCACTATCGCACCTATGATTCCAGCACTAAACATGCACAAGAAGTACTTATATTGTCCAAGCTGTACTCAGTGAAGTAATAAAATATGCAATGCTACAATATTAGTACAAACATCACACAACTAAACTTGTATTATTATTTACAACAGTTATTCTTTTGAATTACATATTTGGTTATATTTGATCGTCAATTCCTCTTGAAAGTATTTTTCTTTTATTTTAATAAATGTTTAACATTAAATAACAATAGGGACCTCAAAAGACGTCTGTTTAATTTGTTGAAAATTTTTTTATATATGCTGTTTGCTGAATGTGAAATAAAACATATCATTCACATCACACATCTAATGAAAAATACGTTTTACGTGGAAAAGTGCATACTTGCCAATAAGAATACATTACTTCCATAGTGTTTCAGTTGACATGCAGCGTAAGAAGCCAACGTTCATAACTCCACTAATTATTGCAGAATATGCTTTGTTTCCCGAAAACATAACCTCATCGGTAAGCAGGCTTTGAGCATGTAATAAAATGTTTGTGAATAATGTGATATACTGTAACTTTAATGCTATGATCGTATAATTACTCTGTCATTCTGTCAGAGTCGAAACTCGCTAGCTCCAAAATAGTATTGCTCAGTGCTTAGTAGTATTGCTCTATACATGTCCTTAGTGGAAAGGTTTTCAGGTTACGAAATGTTCTTTTGCGCTAAATATGGTAATATATCGGTTGCTTTTACTAGTATGACTAACAGTGCTGTGTGTCTTAGTGTAATGCTCTTATATTATACACTTTGAGCTGACTGTGATTTTTGTGATTGATATGATACGTGAATGATATTGTAAACTAAAATTCCCTTTTGTGATATCTTTGTCGGCTTCAGACCTGGCTAACTACCTCTTGATGAAGATTTATTTAGATTATATGCGACACTTAATTTTGTTCGCTTGAATGAAATGGATATATTTCCTGTTTTTATAAGTAGGCAGGTTTTAACATTAAGGGTTAAAGAAAGCTACAATGTCGAGTAAACCTCTTGCGCAGAGACTTTCGGGTAGTAAAATTATTTTTTAATGAAAACGCGAGTATATTTTATGTTCGGTTGTCATAGCTGCCTAGATATTATATTATTAAAAATAAAGTAATCGCAGTTTTACTTTTTGTAAATTTTGTTGTTTTAAGCCCTTATTTTTCTAGAAACTGTTTTTAATTTTACTCGAAAGTAAAACGTTACTGCATAGTGCTATATAAATATAAACGTCCGCTGATAAAATTTACTCGTCAAAAATAGTTCATCAAATTTTAATGAGTTCAGATTTTATTGACCATTGAGTATACCCAGTAATCCGCTCAACATCATTGCTTACCGTAGGCCTTAAGGCACTTTGTTTTTCTGAAAAAGTAGTGCCCTTTTATTATAAATATTGAACATGTGTTCGACCACATATGATGCTGCTGTTGCGAAAATGTATATAGGGTGACAACAAATGGACTTGAAGCATGTTCTCTGTGGTAGTTTTTGTAAATAGCGGGCTCTGTTTGTTTTTTTGTGTGAAACGATGATTTTTTATTTACGTGTTAGGTTATGTAATGGTTGATGAGAATATATCCCTTCCATGTTAGTAATTATTTATTTGTGATAATATATATCTCAGTGTAGTAGATGGCGTTTAAACATTTTCAAGCGACATTGTCAATATAAAGTATAAATGTAACTTAAAATTGAATCCTTTTTATAGCAGAATTGACAAAATACATTTTCCCAGTGGTATAATTATCATGCAAAATGTTTTCAAACCCAAAATGCAGAGAAAGTATTGAAAACAAAGTTAAGAAATCAATTTGTGTTTTTGTAGAGGTACTAAGTTTGTTGAAATTTGTTTTCCATTTTCTTTCATGTACTACTTAGGCTTTTTGTTTACAGATACCTCTGAATCATTTTCGTAACCTTTCTTTACACATACAAATCAGTACTTGTGTTACCAAGAGAACAGACTTGATGAAGTACTGCTCATATATGTGACTAAGCAACCCTTACTTAATTATGAATACCTACCAAACCATGAGAAGTAATTTGTTAACTGTGAATTAATATTACGTTTATACTTACTTGAAGTGATAATTTATGAAGCATTAAAGTGATCACTGTAACCAATACGTATATTTCTGCCACTATGGATTGAAAACTGCACTTAACTGTATCAAGTACTGTTTGTATCATCACTGTGAATTCTACCTTTAACATCATGATTCTTATTTTATTTTTTATATTCTTGTCTTGTTTATTAATTTGTATAGCAAAAACATTTTCGTATATTTCAAAATACAAGTGATTACTTCTTACCAACTACTTGTGTCATAAATCTCTCCACAGAATGCTATACTTTAGAAGTAAAATATAAGGGAAATGTTCTTCCTATACAAGTTACTTCCCCTTGATTTCAATGTTATCTGTAACAATAATGTTTCAGTACATTTTAGTATAGTGAACATAATATAGTACTAATACTGTGACAGTAAGTAACTAGTAGAATAATATTTTAGTGCGGTCGTAAATTTTCGCGTCGAAATAATTTTTTCGTACAGTCATAGAACAGCACTTTATGACGTTAATGTGATAAAGTTCGTCAGCATTATATGCTCTGAATAGGAATAAAATTCTATTTGTCACATTACATCGATAATAACACCCTCAGTGTAATTTGTCGCTGAATAAATTGTGGCAATGAATACTCTTGGAAACAAGCGTAAAAAAGTAAAACATTATGAAGATTTTATTTTGAAATATTTGCGATAAACACTTAGACGTAATGCTGAAATCACAGCAACAGGACAGACACTGACCAAAAAAATTCCCTGTATTTTGATTGCTAGTTTTACCACCTTGGTACCAGCGTTAAATACATTCCTTTGGTGATAGTTTGTATTTGTTACATACTTCTTACACAACTGCTATAGATGGTTACAAATTTTTTTTTCGTGTTTTTCTGTTAATTCGAAAATTAATATCCTTTTCCGTTAACATTTCACAGATGAAAACACATACATAGTAAAAAAAAAAAAAGGGGGGGACGTTCTGATTAATTTTGCCCGTTGCAGTTGGAGATTGAAACATTTAAGCATATTTTAGTTTTTAATGTTGTCATCCGCGACATTGTGTATTTATTACAGCTTTAAAACACTGTGCTATTTTGTCGATGAAAATCCTATTTAACTGGGTTAATTGTATTTTACATAAATCAATACAATTTTATTTCATTATGTTTGGAATTGCGAAGAATAGTCAAAGTGATTACAAAATTCATTGTATATATAGCTAATTAATGTTGGTGGTTTATTTAGCTTTTGTTTAGTACTTTTAATTTAGCCAGCCATGACTTTCTGTATGCGAAATATGATCTTGTGTGTTTGGTTTTATTTCAGGTGCACAGCACCAAGACTAATCATCTGACGTTGAGAAATTGGATGTGATGCACTTATTAATGACAAGCAAATTAAGCCCTGCTGAATTCTGCATTACCAAAGTAAAAATTATAATAAAATTAAAACTGTTAGTTGGTAATGTTTATAAATGGCTTGTGTACGAAATAAACAGAACCTTTTAATACATCTCTTGGTTTTTAATTTGCTTTTACAAACTATAAAGATACGTTTCTTACAGCTTGTTATAATAGCCACTAAACCAGGGGTTCCCTAACTGTATATCATGAAGCAGTGAATAGTCATCACTTTGTCGGGTGTTATTGCTATGAGAGAAATTGAGTGCCCACTTAACAATCTTAAGCAGCTCATAACTGAAGATTTGAAATCAAGATTAAATATTTCTGAACTGATGTGAATTTTTTATTGCATTTGGTATTTCAGGTCAATATAAATTTTGAGAATAAAATGTCTTTTTATTATTTTATAAATCATATTTTATATAGTGTGTGTAGTAACCTAAACGAAGAAGTTAAAAAAAGTTTTCAGGTTAGTCACAAAGTTTCAATACGTTAGTGGAAGTAAAACCACAGTGAAAATAAACGATATTTGTTACATTTCACATACAACGATAATATAAACTACATCCTTACGTTAATCAGCTGTACCTTGAATATTATCTAAACCTGAAATAAATAGTTTGTAAATTTATTTAATGAAAGTTAAAGTCAGTTTTCCACTATTTAAATTTTCTTTATGGTGAAATTAAGAAACATATTTTCAACTTTTTTTGTTATAAACTATTATCACACAAATAATGTGCTTCATCCTGAAAGCCAGTGTGACGAAAGCAGGTAACATGAACAAATATTCATAAAGTTGCATATTTTAATTAGGTAACCAAAAGTTTTTTTAAGAAACATTTACGCACTTTGTTGCAAAGCCTTGTATGCACATCTGCAATTGTGTAGAGACATCTCTTGTTTATGCCAATGAGACGAATGTTACTGAGACTACAAATACGGAATTTGCTGAGAGTTAAGTACATCCAATTATTTACCATGAAGCAGAGATGCAAGAGCAAGGTGTGCAGGACAGGCAGTGATACATAGTGGTACAAAAATATTTTTTGCGAAGTCTACTTATAAATGCATCTAAGCAGCAAATGTTTTACAAAACAGGAATTTCCGCAAAAAAAAGTAAACAACACACTGTCCAAATAACAGATATAAAAATTTTCATATAAAAGGGAAAACTTGGTAAAATATCGGAAATATTTATTTTACGAACAGAAATATTGACTTAGTTTCTTTACGAAAATTTCCTTCAAATTACATGGGATTATATAAGATAACGTAAGTTTCTGTAATGGGTTGTTACTGAAACATCCGTAAAGTGACGTAAATGTCCATTGCATTGCGGGCACTACCGTACTTTTGATTTTCCTTTAAACGGAAAAATGAACGGAAAGTTATGTTTTTAGAATAAAACTGTCTACAATTTGACGGAAACTTTACGGACGTTTCTGGAGAATTTTTACCAGCACTCTTCCATAAATTGACAGCTATATTTTAAACAGTGCAGTCACTTTTTCGGACTCTCTTGATGAACACACTCAGCTATCTGTAAAACGAGTAGATTACATATGGGACACATACGAATACAACAGCGTGAAGAAATTTGCCTGACAGCAGAAAGGATCTGGCATTCGATGTAAATTTCTGGAGTGAAACTACCACGAAACTGGACTGAATTTGTTAGAAATGATAAGAACTAAGCGGAATTTTCGGTATGTTTTTCAAATTGCATCTTGAATATTTAGGTCGAGTAAGCTCTAATTTCGTTCTTAGAATCAAATATCATTACTTTACAGAGACGTTGATTTCACCGTTTACCACGATAAGATACAATAGATGTTTTAAAATGTATTATTGAGAGTTGGAATTGGTGATCTTGTCAAACAAGGTGTTTCACTTGCAGATCCAGAATAATCTGAAAGTGATGGTAATAATTAGTCAATGATTTTTTATGATTAAAAAATTGCACCAACTTTTTTTTATTGTCTTACATTCACATCTACAGCTGCAAGGTAATTTTGCAATGTGTCTGCGTCACTCGTTTGATTGCGCCAATCCGAACTATGTAGTTGTGTCACCACACATATGTGATTTGCAGGTTGAACCCCAAGACGCTAAGAGTTAAAAATTTATCTAATCACTGAACTCGAAGAATAGCTGCAGATATGCACATAAGGCATTGAAAAATGTTGGTGTAAATTATTTTCACAAAAAAACAGCTGTTATAGCGACACAGAATAATTCCTATTAGTAGCATTTAGTCGAGCACACTGAATTTTAGTTGAATTTTTGAACTTGAGAGATTACCCCACTTTACTTCAAGAGATATGAAAGTATCTTTAATTCCGTGTCTTTAAACTTGGCGATTTATATTCATTGCTGATGATCGCTCATATAAACAGTTCAGATCTTTGATATTATTGGCAATCGTTTAATACCCTATCATTCGGTACGTTGACATTATTACATGGTGGATGCAGAAGACCTATTTTTTCTATCTGGCGTACATAACACTTCAAGTATGTTCGTTTCGAATGTATTGTGCTAGGAGGCTGGGGGTGCCATTATAAAATTCTTAATTATATATAAGATCTAATCTTTGTCTATACACCTGAAATAAACAAAATATAAGAGGAAGAGAAGTAGAATTAATCATATTATTGTGACATAGCTGTCAGAAGTTCACAATTCAATAATCTATTGCACAAAATATATATCATTTGTTGTGAATACGTACAAAGAAAATTGTGGTTAAAGAAATACAATTATAATACTGGTAGTTAAAATTTCCCATCTTCAGTGTTCAGCATTCAATTTATTGTTTATCTATTTCACGAGGTGAATACCGATTGACAAGAAAAATTTCACTCACTCGTAACTTTAGAATCTTTGTAGAAATATTTTATATGTTGTACGGTTTTAGGGAAAATTTGAATGTAAATTATATTTACTTTAGGATACAGTATCAATTGAATAAAACTGTCATAATTAAAACATAATATACTCTAGTCTGTAAGAAATCACGTAATTTTGATTTAATATACACTAGTCTGTAAGAAATCACGTAATTTTGATATATGTTCACTCATATAAAAAGGCAGCCATTCGGAATTCTAAGCGAATATTTTGATGGCTGCACTTCTATTTTATTCCTTTACATGTCATTAATAACTGTATCAAGTGCAATTTGGGACTCAAAAGTGTAGTGTTCTTTAGTTTTTTCTTGTGTACCGCCTACACTAAAACAATATAAACATACTTGAAAAAAAAGAGAGAATGCAATTTTGCTGTGGAGAATTTAACATCATAAAATGTGTGTACTTAATTTTACCACTTTCCTTCTAAACTTTTTAAATAAACTAATATAGATTGAATTAATAATTTGTATAAATAATCGCAATTATTTGATGTACGTAAATATTTTTCAAGTTCTCATAACCATGGATATGAAAAAAATTCTCACTCTATATGTATATATAAATACAAACATATTGAAACACGTACCGAGAGTTACATTATTTTCACTGCAGTAAGTCTTTCGTTAGCCTATGCAATACTAGGGTTCTAAAATTTCCAGTAAAATTGCTGAAAGGGTAAAAAATCAGGGAAAACCCATTTTTTTTAATTTTCCACAAAAATTGTAAAAATTGTAAAAATTTCTTCAAAACCATTGTGAAATTATGCTAAACCTGTGGCGGCAAAATAATTTATAGTAACGTACAAAAGGTAAATGAAATTTTGTTTCGATAGTTGTACAAAATTTTATTCTAACGTTATGCGCGCTTTCTAACAAACTAAAACATCAAAAAGTTGGTCTGTGAGAGACTTTTTTGCTATTATAGGAGAGATGAAAGCGAAGAATGAGCTAAATCTATTTTTAAAAGCAACCCCCACCTTAATAGCTTATCCGCTCTCTCGTATAAATCTATGGAATGTGTTATGTCATGCGCTCGCCACGCGTCCGCCCTACAAATTCGACAGTTGAGTGTCGTTCGAAGTGTTGGGTGCTGAAGAGAAAAAACCTTCCGTTATCTTTGCCGACTGTGAGGTTATGTCTGGAAAGGTTAATAAATAAGGTACCAGCTTCCTTTAGTCAGCAGTTTTTTAGTCCCGTATCCTAAACTGGTTCAGTAGTGAAACTAAAGTGTCTCGTGGCCGAACGATTCGCCGTGTATGGTGACTTGATTTCAAAACAAATTTTCATGTGTGTAATTTTTTGTTAACATTAATTTGTTTCGAAGGCAAAACAATAAAATGTCGTCAAAGGGAGCGAAATATTGTAGTGATCTTATTCCTGTAATTTTCATATACTATTAACTCATTAAGGGAGCCTTAGAAGAAACAGGATATTCCAAACAAACAAATTACGATAATAGGAAGAAACAATAGCAACACAGTACAGAAAACTAACATGAAAAATTTAAATCATAAAGGAAAACAAACCTTAAATAATTCATTTTAACATATTTAGGCCTCAATGGTCCTTCATTTCTAATACTTGTATGGTAAATATTATTAAAATTCTAAATTAGAGCAAAATATAACAATAAATCTCATGCAGTTTTTTGATAAGGTTTTTCTACATCGTCTAATTTCTTTCCTTGACAAAACATTTACCTGGTTTTCGTATGTTTTTTGACTGACGAAAATTCTAACCTTCAACTTTATATATATATACTAAAACAATTTTAACAATACAGGTAAACAAATCGTCTTACAAATGCTCACGTTTAGGCTTAAGATATAATTATAAAAGAAGTAGTGGAAATGATGTTGACGTCACTGCAGAACATTAATGCACCCTCTTTTGTTTGATAACCGAGCATGGTGGATCAGTGGTACCATGCATTTTGAAGCAGTAATTAAACTCTTGCCTCGCATTCGGGAGGACCCCGAGTTCGATACCCGGCTCCGACCATCCTAATTTCTGTTTTCCAGGGTAGGTATTCCGAAATCACTCCAGGCGAATGCTCGGATGGTTCCTTAACAAAGACCTTCGCCGACTCCTTCCCCCCCCCCCCCCCCCCCCCCGTGTTCCGCTAATGCCTTGTCTGTTCGAGCACACATAAAAACGTCCAAATAAATAGCATACTCCTCTCCCACTTTAAATTTAAAGCAGACAATAACAGTGTAAGTAAACAGACATGTTTTTCAGTTCCCACACGACATTGATTTTGAATGTTCAATTTCATAATCATTAGCTACCATAACCACATTGTGTCTTCAGACAGAATCTACTAAAATTGAAGAAATCTTATGTTTTGTCAACAGTGGCTACAAAGATTAAACAATGTGTGATAATTATTTCTTAATGAAGTGCCCGTTACAATCCACGTTTCATGTAGTGAATTAAAGTAAATGGAATATGAGAAATGTTTCTTATTTCAAAATAATAGTAATTGTTATTAAATGTGTAATGGCCACCCGCAGCTGGTAGCAGCGACCTTCAGCGCGTGCTGGCAACAAGCAGTGCCGCGCGGCCGGGCCGCAGGAATGCGGAAGGGTGAGTGTACCATCCAGCCGGCGAAGCGGCTGCCTGACCCCAGCGAGACCGGGGAGGAACACTTAGTCTGGCCCTAGCAGTGGCCTCGAGAGTTTGCCTGCGAGCAGCGTGCTGTGTAATATAATGTAATGTAGCAGTGTTTACGTGTTAATAAATACATTATCACGGCCACAGTTGTTTCACTCACTGTAGCCCACTTGTCAGTTTACACAGTTGGTGGTCCCCGCTGTGTTTCGCGCCGCCGTTGCGCTGGGTAGGAGGAGCAAAGACATTCAAGACCACTTCGCGCATCCGCGTAAGACCTCCGGTTAATCGCGAATTCGCACCGTCACTCGCGGCGCATCGCTTCCCACAAGTTAGTAGTGCATTTCGGGCAGTTCGGGTGAACTTCAGCAACTATGGTGGACCCAGCGCCAGAGCAATCTACCACGGCGGTAGACAGAGTGTCTGTCTGCATACCACCTTTCTGGCCCACAGATCTCGAGATGTGGTTTGTTCAAGTGGAAAATCAGTTCGCGATCGCGGGAATAATGACGGACAATACGAAACTCCATTATGTGGCGGGCAATCTGGACTGTAAGTATGCCACCGAAGTGTGTGACAATCTTACTCGGCTGCCGGATACAGGCAAGTACGAGAAGCTGAAGACCGAGCTAATCAAAAGGTTAAGTGCAAAGAATGAAAGGAAAACAAAGCAGCTGCTGGAGCACGAGGAGATGGGTGATAGGCGACCATCCCAGTTCCTAAAGCACTTCCGCAGTTTGGCGGGGACGACTATCCCCGATGATCTCTTGCGTTTCTTATGGCTGGGCCACCTACCATCATCAACCCAAGCGATTCTCGCCACACAGGTGAGCTCGCCGCTAGATTCATTGGCTGACCTCGCGGATGCCATCGCAGATACCACCTCCAAACCTCAGGTGGCTGTGGTTGCCTCTCTTGAGTCCATGATGGACAAAATGGCAGCGCTGATGTCAGCGAAGATAGGGGAGATGGCGACAACATTGCGGCAGGAGATCGCAGTGGCCACCGCCAGTAATGCCCAGCACAGAAGCAGCAAAGATAGTTCGTTGCCAGTTAGACGCCGCTCCCGCTCCTGCAGTGAGGGCCCTCCAGGGGCCTGCTGGTATCACTGCCGGTTCGGGGAAGCGGCCAGCAAGTGCACGAAGCCATGCACTTACCCGTTGGGAAACGACTAGGGGACACGTTGATGGCGACCAACGACTCTTCCCTGCCTACTGGTCGCCGCTTGTTCATCATGGAGTGTGATACCAAGGCACAGTACCTCATTGATACCTGTTCTGATATCTGTGTCTACCCACGTACCCATTTGCCAGGTAGGCGTCCCAAGTCCACCTATTCCCTAGTGGCCGCCAATGGCACACAGATTGCAACCTTTGGCTTTGTAACGTTCACCCTCAACTTAGGACTTAGAAGAGATTTGGTTTGGCGATTCGTAGTGGCTGAGGTCACTAAGCCAATCATAGGAGCAGACTTTCTCTATTATTTCGGCCTGCTTGTCGATATTCGTAATGGACGCTTGGTGGACAGTACTATATCCCTCACCTCAGTTTGTTCCATTGCCACAAGTCAAGTCAGCAGTAGTATCGAAACACCTGCTCCTTCTTCCTGGTACCCCGAGTTGATGCACAAGTTTGCCAGTCTTACACGGACTGCAGGGATCCCGCATCCAGTACAGCACACCAATGTATATCATATCAGGACCACAGCAGGGCCGCCAGTTCACAGCAGACCTCGCCGCTTGGCCCCAGACCGGCTACGCCTTGCCAAGAAAGAGTTAGAGGCCATGCTCAGGCAAAGCACTGCACAGCCATCGGACAGCCCCTGGTCTTCTCCACTGCACATGGTGCCAAAGAAGGTAGTCGAGTGGCGACCTTGCGGTAAATACAGAATGCTGAATGCCCGTACCGTACCTGATAGGTACCCGATTCCACATATCCAGGACTTCTCCCACTCACTGCAAGGCTCAACCATATTCTCCACCATAGACTTAGTCCACGCATACAGCCAAATACCGGTCTCACCTGGTGACATCAGCAAAACAGCCAGCACCACACCGTTTGGCCTGTTTGAATTCCCGTTCATGTCATTTAGTCTACACAATTCCGCACAGACTTTCCAGCAGTTTATGGACGAGGTCCTTTGTGGTCAAGACTTTTGTGTGTCTTACCTTGATCACATTTTGCTGGCTTCTAAGGATCAGGATTAACATTTGCGGCATCTGACCGAACTTTTTGAACGTTTTACGACCGACGGAATCCTCATCAACCCTGGCAAGTGTGTCCTTGGCAAATCCCGCGTCACATTTTTGGGGCACACCATCTCAGCTGTTGGCTCCCAACCATTACAGGAAAAGGTAAGGCTATCCTGGACTTCCCAATCCCGAACACTGCCAAGCAGCTGCGCCATTTCACAGGCATGATCAACTTTTATAGACAGTTCATTCCTAGGGGCTGCTGAAAAACAGGCTCCTTTGCACGAGCTCCTGTGTGGCACTATCAAAGGCAAAGATCCCTTTGCATGGACAGCTACCAGTGGCAACGCTTTCGAAGATTTTAAGGCCAGCCTTGCTTCTGCCGCCTTGCTGGCCCACCCTGTGCCTGATGCACCCCTGGCCATTGTGATGGATGCCTCCGATTTTGCTGTAGGGGCCGTACTCCAGCAACAGGTCAATTGACACTGGCAACCATTGGGGTTCTTCTCAGCCAAGATGAACCCAGCACAGCAGAAATATGGGGCCTATGACAGGGAACTCCTTGCCACATATTTGGCAATACGGCAGTTTCGCAACATGGTCGAGATCAGAGATTTCACCATTCTAACGGACCATAAGCCTCTAGCTTTCGCATTCGCCCAGAACCCCAACAAGTGCTCCCTACATCAGTCCAGGCATCTAGACTTCATCAGCCAGTTTACGACAGACATTCGTCACATCCCTGGCTCCGCCAATACGGTGGCCGACACCCTGCCCGGCTGGATTCAGTCACCACCCCTCTCGACTACCAAGCGCTGGCACAGTCCCAGGTGGAAGATGAGGAGTTGCTGAGGTTCCTGCAGCAAGACACTGTTCCTAAATTGGTGAAGGTCAAGATCCCAGACTCACAGCAGGAAATCTACTGCGACGTGTCCACCTCGACGGCCCGACCCTTTCTGACACCGAATTTCCGCAAAGCCGCTTTCGATGTGGTACATCGCCTTGCTCACCGAGGCATCAAGGCTACAGGGCAGTTGGTCGCACAACGGTTCGTCTGGCCCTCCATGAAATCGGACTGCAGGCAGTGGGCTCGTGCCTGCTTATCATGCCAACGGTCGAAGATTTTCCATCATGTCTCCTCGCCGGTAGGGTCTTTCCTACCTCCCTCGTCCAGGTTCGACCATGTTCACATCGATCTGGTATGACCCCTGACGTCATCCCAAGGTTTCCGCTATTGTCTCACCATGGTCGACCACTTGACATGCTGGTCAGAGGCAGTGCCAGTCGAGAACATCGATGCGGCCACGGTCGCCAAGCTATTTACACCACATGGGTGGTACGTTTCGGCACTCCCCTGAAGATCACCACCGACCAGGGCCGGCAATTCATGTCTTCCCTCTTTACGGCCCTGAAAGCCGTGGTGGGCATGACCCATTTCTGGACAATGGCCTACCATCCGGCCTCCAACGAGATGGTGGAGAGATTGCACCGTCAGCTCAAGGCAGCCATCCGCTGCCACACCACAGAGCGCTGGGTGGACATTCTACCATTCTGCTCGGCATCAGAGCCACCTGGCGAGCATATCTCCACACTTCTGCAGCAGAGTTGGTCTATGGCCAGCCACTATGGCAGCCAGGGGAATCTCTCAGTGCCCACCCTGATGCTCCACTGGTCGATGCTCCAAGCCTGGTGACGGATCTCTGCCTGCACTTCAGGGATCTCCGACCTGTCCCTGGCTCACACCATGGCGGGAACTAACCATTCATCTTAAAGGACCTACAGACAGCCACAGGGGTGTTTGTACACTGCGAGGGGTCTAAGAGGTCTCTCCACCCATAGTACGTGGGCTCCTTCCAAGTCCTCGACCGAACTCCGAAGACAGCGACTCTCCTATTGCACGGCAGGTATACCACAGTATTTATCGATCGACTCAAGCCTGCCTATGTCTTGGCAGACCAGGAACTGTCAGGTCCTGCAGCACCCCTTCCCACAGTAGTACCAGCCCCCAGCAACTCTAGGCTCCCGGCAAGATACATCAAGGTCCTACGCCTAACATGACCTGCACTGGGCGGCGTGTCCACTTCCCAGACCACCTACAGGGCGGTTTCGCGTGATGCATCACATCAATAGGAGGGGGTTGCTGCAACGGCCACCCGCAGCAGGTAGCAGGGACCTTCAGCGCGTGCTGACAGCATGCAATGCCGCACGGCCGGGCCGCAGGAATGCGGAGGGGTGAGTGTACCATCCGGCCAGCAAAGTGGCTGCCTGACCCCAGCGAGACCATGGAGAAACGCTTAGTCTGGCCCTAGCAATGGCCGTGAGAGTTTGCCTGCGAGCAAAATGCTGTGTAATATAATGTAACGTAGCAGTGATTACGTGTTAATAAATGCATTATCACGGCCGCGGTTGTTTCACTTACTGTAGCCCTCTTGTCAGTTCACACAGTTAGTGGTCCACACTCAAAACTACAAAATGCATACTTTGAAGCGTGACGCTATGCAAATTGTAGTGTCAATTAGAATAATAAAGAATATAGTATTTAAAGCTAAACACTCTGAAGTAGTTCACCTCCTGAACTTAGTAAGGTGGCTGCGATCTGGTAACAGCGCACGCCATAAGATCTTTACTGCAATCTAAGGTTCGGACGCTCTATATTAAGATGTATGAATGTGGAAAGAAGGCCATCATGAGACCTTTAGAGATTTAAGATAAGGGGAACTTCAGAAGCATCACATTACTGTAGTTTAAGTGACTTGTTTACTAGTAATCATGATACATACACACCATTGTAAGTCATAACTGAAAAAAAGAGCATATCATAAAGTTGATAAAAGTAAAACAACAGCAAAGTACACCACTTAGGCAGCTGATAAAAGCAGCAAGATAATTAATAATTATCTTAGGGTGTTACTTGTGAATTTGAACTACAAAGGGTTTTTTGTTGTAATCGAAACAGTTTTACTTGCAGAGATTGTAAGTCGTGTATGAGAATGTGTTTGACAATTATTTATGTTTAATTCGTGTGCATATTGCTTATTTTACTGTACCAACTATATTGTTGTTATTTGAAACTTAGTGTTACATTTACTGATTCTTTCATTTTCGTGGTACTGGTAGGGTACTATGTGTAAAGGTAGATAGGTCCGAATGTAAATACTTTAAGCATCCAGATTTGTAACTCAGAAATTGTAATATTATTTTATTGGTTTTTTTTTTTCAATTTTCCATAATTTTTCACCATTATGAAAATAATCAAATTTTTTCCTATTTATACGTTAATGAAAAAAACACAAATTTTCCCTTATTTTTCCCCAATTTTTCCGGTTTTTTCCGAAGCTTCGGAACACTATGCTTCCTAAGTCGAAGACCTCAAAGAACGGCAATATTGCATTTACCTTTCTTAAGGAAACATCCATTACAAATAATAAACACTACTTAAATTTATAATATTTGATCATAAAAAAGGATAGTTTAACACAATGCATCATGCATTCAAACTTGACCTACTGTCTGAATATTGATTTCATATACCTGTCTCATTGTGAGTGCAGAAGCAAAGTGTAGTCCCGTTTCAAGGTTAGTGGTATAATGTCGACTCTACAACATTGATACTTGGCATTAACTGGCTTGCATGAAACAACCAATAAGAATTGTGTTACATGAACCCGTTAAAGTTGAATTCCAAATATCACATGTTGTGAGATATTATGAAAATATCTTGTCTTAGAAAAACAGAAGTGGTATACCAAGAAAGTAAACTGAATTGAGTGAAAAAACATTGTAGTATGGCTGAGTAAGCTACCCCTTTAACATGAAAACGAGTGAACAATATGTAATGAATACAAGACTGTAGGCAGAACAAATGGCGTATGGAAACATTATGGCGTGTGCATACGAGATGGCCGGCACAAAAGAGATGATGAAGATATGTTCAAGAAAATTTAATCTAAGATGGTGGACAGGTGATGCAATCCTAAAAGATGAAATGGCTCCAGAGCTTTACATTTTTAAGGTCTTATTCAAGAACGTATTACTAAATTAAGTGCGCGGTTCACCTCAGTTTTCAACGTCTTTTTATATTATTATATTTGTACCAGATTTTTTTTCTTATTTAAGACATAAATTGTGGCTAAATCTTCCTCTTAGAAAATTGTTGTATCTCTCATAGTTTTCGCTTAATGAGTCGTAAATGTCCAAATTTGCACTTTACGGTTTTATATACGCCACTAAAACTAACTGACATACCAAACCGAAAAATTCACAGTGTAAACAATGTTGTAGTCTACGATTTGTCACATATAAAAGTAAAAATCAAGAAATTTTTTATTTAAATAATTTTAATTTTTTAATTTTCATTTCAAAATTTAGCATTTTTTATTAAATACAAAAATATTTTATTTTTTGTATTTATATGTGTCATTTCATAGTCTAGAACATTGTTATACACTGTGAATATTTTCGGCTTGGTATGTCAGTTGGTTTTAATAACATACATAAAACCGTAAAGTGCAAATTTTGACATTTACGTCTCATTACGCGAAAACTGTGAGAGATACAACAATTTTTTAAGAGGGAGATTTAGTCACAATTTATGTCTAAAATAGGAAAACAAATATCTGGTACAAATATAAAAATAAAAAAAGATGTTGTAAACTTAAGTGAACCACGCCCTTAAACTGCTTGCGCGTTAAATTTCATAGTGTTATATATCACCATTCAAATTTTACTCACATACGAAATTGTGGTCTTGCTGTACAATGAAATCATTTTATTTCAATATTTTCGAATGATTTAAATAAACTTTCCAAAACATTATTATTTTCTGAATATCTTTTAGAATATATCTATTTAGTTGTATTAAGATACTTTGGGAAAGCAATTAATCGCTATATATCAAATAAATTTATACATTGTAAGACATGTATGCGATGTTTCTAAATATTTCTTAATAAACACATATAAATAATATTTGAGTAAAATTTTCTGATGTATATACATTTACTGTTACAATAATGTACTATTTAAGAATACAAAAACTGTGATATTTTAATTATATTACACTTACAGAAAATTCATTTTTATGTGTCTAGAAATTACACAGCTGTGGTTGCGTAAGTTATTTTAATTTTAACCTTAATTAAATTAATATGCGTAGTCTTTTTATGATAAAACTATACTAGTGCATTAGTAATGAATTTCAAATTTAATATTAAAATATTTTCTCTACTTATTCATATTTGTGAAATTAAATAATGTGATTTTTTTACGGTGAAGAGGATCAGAATGCAGTTTACCACGCACTCGACGCAGTTCCATCGTTGTCATTCCGCCAATGCAAATATGTCCAGGCGACCTCTTGGTATACAGCAAAGTTCTCACACAAAGGAACAGTGGGACAGGTAAGTTTTGGTGCCGATATTAGAAAATATTATTAATTTTATTTTTATGCGTGTTAACACAATAAAACTTACAAATTTAAAGATTAGTAATGTTTAACATATGCTGTCCTAATTATTTAAATAACGCTACTCAAAATGCTCTTATGTATGCTCTCTAAATTACATACAAATAGCCATACATGTATTTGTAATACCTTAAATAACGAAAAAAATGCACATATTATTGTGTATGTGTATATATATATATATATATATATATATATATATATATATATATATATATATATATATATATATATATATAATATTTAATGTTTAAGAACTTTGCATTTAGTTCACCAAAAATGAATTAAAATAAAAAAAAATTCATATACACTAAGGTGAATGTTTTTATTATTGCGGCGACTCAGACTTTTTTTGCAAAGAGATTTATAGCTAACAGAAAATTTTATTGTCTTTTACGTCTGTAAGTAAATTTATGTGGGGTTAATTTAAAGCAATATGTAAAAAATTTATTCGTGTTAATTAATCTTGTCAAATTGTGGGTTTACAAACAGTACTATTTCCTCTGAATTTCAATTGTCCTACTTAGCATATTTGCAGTCTCAGTTGCTCGAATAATTTTCACATATCACAGATTTGGGGAGTGTGTTTCGCTAAACTACAAACGTAACACTGAGCAAAGCTGTAAAACCGTAAAATTATTGACTCACAGTATCACAATGGTTCGATTCCCGGCTTATGCTTCCTTAATTTCGGTTAAACATGGTTTCCCGAAATCGTTACAAACAATTGTTCGATTGCTCATTAACATAAACCATTCCTTATCCTGTCACTGTGAAAAGTTGTTTGTAACCGTCTGTAATGAAACCAGGTGTTAAAGCACTGATCAATTATTTATATTTCTTTAACGATAATTATATATTTTTTTCAAATCCAAGTGAAGGCAGCACAGATTTATTAAGTCTTAGCTTTTATTCTGAAGGTCAACTCTCTCTCTTAGCCAGTTTATCGTATTTATCAGCTAATGGCATAAATGTTCGAGGCTAGTTTTTTTCGGCGGAGACGCAAGTTCGTTACGCGTTGCGTACTGACCTTCATTTCAGGACTCCATTTTTTTCAGATCAGGTAATCTTTGTTAGATTTAATCGTTTTGGATGGACAAATTCCCAAATATTTAATACCTGATAACCTGGCAAGTCAATTGTTGTATGTGGTCTGACATAGAAGCGATTGTTTTTTAAGATTGATTTTATTATATTATACAGATGCAATTACTAATAAGGAATCCGTTAATTAGGATGTTTTTAATGTCCTAATTTTTAAAAATGCATAGTTTGTGATTATTTTAAAATTTATTTAAGATAGTTCTTAATATTTGGAATCATGATTTTATTTGTTAATAAATCAAAGAATGTGCTTCATGAAGATTGTTAACATAAATTCATGCATACTAAATGCAGCCTTATTTAAGTTACAGGAAAACGAGTCTATTAACAATTTGAGAGATTTTAGTTGTAATTGTATCGTTTAAAACTAACTGCAAAGTTTGTTTAACTACTCTAATTGGAAAAAAATCAGTTGAATATAATTGGAAATTTATTGAAAATATCTTTTGTACTAAAGTATGTGGCTAGCTAAAGTGTTTTGAGCAAACTGATATTTTAACAAACGAAAAATACAAACAAATTTGCTCATGTAGCTTGATAAAAAGTCTTAGAATGACAAAGTACGCAACCGTTTCTCAAATATACAGGATGTTTCTTAACTTATGTTATAAATGTATGTTTTGGTGCCTTCTGGTGCAGGTGTGTGAGTGAGATGCCCCCACAATGATGTGACGTCACGGCCCTGGCCACCATGTTGGTTGTAATTGACCTTAAACTTGACCTTGGATATTACGACAAGATTACAGAATGTCAAATTACCAAAATTTTCCAAAAATTAATATTTAAAAAATAATCCAAACAATTTAAAAAAATACTAACTATTTAAAAAAACTTCAAAAATTCCTAAAAAAAATCCCGAAAATAATATTACCACCATTATGTTTCCAGTCGCCATATTTTTTTCTTGCCGCCATCTTTGGGTATCTTCCGAGTCTACCAAATTTTTTTCGATTTCACATTTCATACGAACCTCACACATATTTAACAATTGAAATCAATGACATAGTTTTTATTAAAATATTTTAAAAGATCACTAATTTCTAATAAAAACATTAATATAAAAATTATTTAATTTTACTAATTACCGACATGCCTTACCCGGGCGAGCTCCATCGACACACTGACTCCCAACACCACATTTTACATGAATATATTAATTTATCCGTTCTCCTCCACACTGCCAGCATTTCTTCACTTTATTTGGCTTTTTGTCTTGTGAGAAATTTACCCCCTCCCCATTTTACAATTCTTTTCCACTTTCTTATCCCTCGTCTAAACAATATTTTCTTTATAATTCTGTCTAAACCAGCATGGCATAATTGTCTTGACATATCAAGACAAGCAGGGACTATCGATTGAGACAACATATTATTCATCAATACCAAAGATTATCAATATTTCTTAAAATAAAAGTATTGATAAAATAATTTAAAACTTCAGTTAAATTCTATTAAATAATACCACTTAAACATGACTTCCTTCTTAGCTACATCCGATAGATTCCCAATAAAATCAATCAATAAATATATTAAATATATTTTTGATATAACATTTTATTATAACTAAACTGAATTTATTTCCTGCAGAATTCCATCGACTAACACTCATTCCTCCTACTAACTCAGCTAAATTACTTTCAATTTCCAATAAATTGAATCAATCGTTTAAAAATTAAGAAATAATTCTGGATACTTACATATGCAAGACTCTACGATTACATTCAAACATGCCGTACACAATCCGAACAACATCACTCCATCTAAGAAACTGATATTTAATTTCATGTCCATACTACTTATGCTAAACTCACCACCCCTACACCCCGCACCCCCACAATCACCAACACATCACCCAATGCCCCCCTCCCCAAATTAACCATCGCTCTAAGACGTTCCTGTCAGAGCTTGTCCGAACTCTTCTTAAGTACATATATGTAGTGTAATGTGCAAGTATTGAGTAAGTAATTATCAAGAAAAATATATACTTAATTAGGATAATATTTTAAATTGTAATTGCCTAGTCCTGCGACCATCCATTCGATTCGGTATCGCGTCACGATACCGAATCTGACATGCAAAATACGCCTTAAGGATTTTTATTGACATTAAATGAAATAACAGAAAAAATGTTGGGAATCTGGGCCGTCCCCTCGGGCCGGCAGAGCACATGGTGTCGTAGAGGCTTGGCACCATCCTCCCCCATTACTCTTCCCACGCCTCTCTGCTGGACCACTCTGGTCAGCAGAGGGTGGATGCAGCAGCCTATGGCAAAGAGGCTTAGAAACAATGCAAAATTATATGCATTAGCCTTTTGGCTTGAGTAATTTGTTAATTTAAAATAGTAAAATAAGTAAAATAAGCTATTAAGAAATGTCCCGAATTTAAAATGAAATATGTAAAGTAACGTAAATAAATGCTGCGATGATGCACTACAGTGCTGGCTTCGGTAAGCGGGGCTGTTTCTGCATGCTTTCTTCCCATTGGCCGGATACCCAACACTGGGACCGGTGGCGGGTTTTCGGCCAATGTGGAGGGAAGAGAGGAGATCTAAACTGATTGTGGGCGAGGAAAGAAGCTGCGAGGCGGTGCTCGCGTCGTTGGGGGACTGCTGTGGTACGAGAGTCGACGGGTCAGGGCGGCAGACCGCTGACGAGATGGCCCGATCAGCTAATTGACTACTTCGGGAGAACGGGAACATCGCGGGCCTGGAATGAACCTGGACACGAGTGAAGTTGGTCAGCGGTGTCATGTAAACTGTTGTGGTTAAGTGGAGTTTTAAGTGATGATAGGTCAGGGCAGCAGACCGCTGACGAGACAACCTAACTTGTGCCGACGGCAGATGGTGGGGTGCTACTAATTCAACATTCACTCACTGTAGTGACCGTGTGAGATTGGCGGGTCAGTATGAATATCAGCCACGTCCGCAGGAGTCAGTAACTCGGTGCACCATCGAATTGTTGAAATTGATAAGACTTTGTTTTAAATATACATAACACCACAATAATCATCAAACGTTAAAAACAATATATAAAACATTACGACAAACAGTAAACATCAAAGAAAGGAACATCGTAGTTGTGGCGCCCAACGTGGGGCTCCAACCCACGACCCTGAGATTAAGAGTCTCATGCTCTACCGACTGAGGTTTTGTGCTACGTGGACTGTGAACGAGACTTTCGAGCGATCAGCGAGGGAGCACCAGGTACAACGCCGCTACGATGGCACCACCACAACTCCGCCACCGACAGGCAACACATCACCCAGAGCCTGCTATGCAGCCACGCTTTGCTCGTCTCGGACATTTAATCTGAACCACCCTACAGGTCTCAGCGGCGAGAATCTGTAATGTAGTGATTTTTTTTTAGTGTTTCAATGCATGCCGCATGGTCAAGCTGGAGTTTACATAGTTAATTTTTTTTAAGTTAAAGTAGTGTATTTTGCTGTGTGTTTCACCACTGTGGTATCGGACGACCCCCTATAACAATATCTGGCCACAATTCGTCCAGTCATGGCAGGTAACAACGTGGAATTCATTGACGAGGATTCACCTCTTAGTAGTTTGTTATCGGGAGTCAGTTCATTGCGGGCTTAAGTAAACAGTACTTGTTCGAGAATTGAAAGCGAGGGGTCAATAACACAGCAGGGCGACCAGCAAGGTCAACAATCTCCCGCAGGGACGGCGAGCGGCGAAATGGTTGGGTTGGTACAGGACGTCTCGCAAGTAGAAAATCAGTTCGAGTCATTTATGGTACAAATGCAGGTGTTGATAGCGCAACAGACTGAACAAATCAGGCAACAGACAGAACACATACTGTCTAGGATAGAGGAAAGAATGCCCGAGAAATAAATTCGGCTAACAGGAGAAGTTTCGCAGTATAATATTAGAGACCAAGCCTTGGAAACTACCAAAAAACTACCATTGCCGTAAACCTGCGTAAAAAAAATGTTGAGAATCTGGGCCGTTCACTCGGGCCAGCAGAGCACGTGGCGTCATAGGAACTTGGCGCCATCCTCCCCAATTACTCTTACCACACCCCTCTACTGGACCAATCTGGTCAGCGTAAGGGGGTGGGTTGCAGCAGCCTATGCCAACGAGGGTTAGAAACAATGCAAATAATATGCATTAGCTTTTTGGCTTGCATAATATGTTATTTTAAATGTGTAAAATAAGATAAGTAAGCTAATAAGAATTGTCTTGTTTTTGAAATGAAATGTGTAAAATAATTTAAATAAAGTCTGCGATGGTGCACTACAGTGCTGGCTTCGGTAGGCGGGGCCGTTTCTGCATGCTTTCTTCCCATTGGCCGGATTACCAACCCGGGGAACAGTGGCGGGTTTTCGGCCAGTGTGGAGAGAAGAGGCGAGATTTAAACTGACTGTGGGCAAGGAAGGAAGCTGCGAGGCGGTGCTCGTGTCGTTAGCGGACTTCGGGGGTTCGGGCGTCGACTGGTCAGGGCGGCAGACCGCAGGCAAGATGGCCCGATCAGCTAATTTACTATGTCAGGAGAACGGGAACATCGCGGACCTGGAAGGAATTGGGACGCGGGGAAGTTGGTCAGAGGCGTGACATTAACTACGGTGGTTAAGTGGAGTTTTAAGGGATGATAGGACCGGGCGGCAGACCGCCGACGAGACCACTTAACTCGCGCCGATGGCAGATGGAGGTGTGCTTCTACTATAATTCAACGTTCACTCAGTGTAGCGACCACGTGAGATTGGTGGCTCAGTACAAGTATCAGCCACGTCCGCAGGAGTCAGCAACTTGGTGCATCATCGAATTATTGAATTTGATGAGACTTATTTTTAACTATACCTACCACCACAATAATCATCAAAAGTTAAAAACAATATATAAAACATTACGACCAACAGTGAAATTCAAAGAAAGGAATGCCGTAGTAGGTATGACTTTCTCACTCCTTACTGAGCAGTTACATATACACAGCTTGCAGCTATGCAAATAGCATAATCTAATCTCATATCACTGGCCAGCTTCCATACCATATCAGTTGTTTTAGTTTCATACATTAATATTTGCTACCTTTTCTGTAAATTTTTTCGTACAAAACATACTTTAATCGTAACAATTTTTCTCGTCAAACTTCCAAGTTAAATATCATATTTAATTTGCAAATAATCTTTAATCAACTACTTGTAAAATAAACACAGCATCCTTTAAAATATATATTCAGTCTTCACTTTAAAATAATCACAGTCATGTCCTATATTGTCTGATTAAGCATCATAAAACCCTAGTTTATTGCACTCATCAACTTCGTATCGTCACAATACAAACATAATCACTAAGGTCTCGTAACAGAAGCATAATCTGTTCATCGTCGACCAAGCCACATATATTGCCAGTTTTGACAAAGAAGTCTCATGCACCATCAAAGTCACTGTCATGGCGGTAGTGGTAGTCGTCATCAGCGAATATGTTGGTAACAGAGGTGAAGATATCGCATAGATAGTCGAAGGTGTTCAACACGAGCATATATATAATTATAACTATTTCGCTGATGTAGTTATAATGTTGCTTCACTGCTATCAGTCCCAATAGTTACAGGAAATATCGAACACATACTGTTAAATTTTTATTTCCGAAGTGAGTTGTAGTCATAGGAAAGTTATGTCGCATAGAACCTTACACAACCATCTCTTATTCATCCGATTTCATAAATGTCATATAGTGGTACATTCATAGTACTGGTGATTCTGACAGAACATTTCTAATAAATATATGCCCTTTTTTTTAACGTTACGGAGAAACCGAATGAAAAGAACAAGGAACGGGAAATGTGTAGGTGACGCTAATTCGCTCTACTGTTATCGTACGTTGTGTGTAATTTTGTACATTTCCATATGTTGGCGCTCTAAGCATGGTGCAGTTGTTTACTTCAGTCTCAGTCCTACAGTGCTTGTCCTAGTATTCGGAACTACAGTGTTGTTACGTGTACAGTGAATACAGTTATGTGTAGTCATAGATGCCACAGGTCTTCACACATGCAAATAATGCTGACATGGTGCGTGTCCATGGTCTCCCCAATGGGAAATCCAGAGCCGCTGTTCGTGAGTACGAACGACGATTTCCTAATAGTAGAGTTCCAGATAGCAGGGTGTTTAACAGGGTGTTTAGCAGGGTGTTTGTAGGATTGTGTTACTGTGGCACACTTCCCGGGTGTAAATGTTGTATCCGAACATCCAGTTCATCAAGCTCTTAATGAAGTTGAGAACATTCTTCAAGTACTAGAATGCAGCCCAACAAATAGCTCGATACGAATTGCTGCTCAACTTCATATTCCACAAAGAAGAGTGATACGCACAGTACACGAGCCGGGTCTGTATCCATATCATCGGCATGGAGTACAACATCTGCATGAAGAAGATGATGTTCACCTGCGAGAATTCTCTCAGTCTATCGTTGTCAATGATCAATTAGTTCCACACATTCTGTTCATTGAAGAATCACCATTTACCCGAAACGGAATCAACAACACACGCAACTCTCACGTATGGGCAGACGAAAATCAACGTCCTACTGTAGAAAGGAATTTTCAACGACGTATCTCAGTTAACGCGTGGTGCGGTATTATTGATGACCAACTTATCGGTCCAGTAGTTTTAGATAATCGTCTTAATGGAGTACGGTATCTTGATTTTCTTCAAAACGTTTTACCGGAATACTTGGGGATATCTCTTTGTCAAAAAGAGCTCGTACATACTTTCAGCAAGATGGAGCTCCTGCCCATTCTGTACGGCCAGTGACGCAGTACCTTAACAAAATGTATCCTGGGCGTTGGATCGGTCGCCATGGAGTCATTGCTTGGCGACCGAGGTCACCTGATCTTACCCCATTGGATTGCTGTGTGTGGGGTTGGCTTAAAAACGAAGTCTATAAGTGCAAGGTGGACACAAGAGAGCAACTTCTCGCTCGTATTTATCATGCTTGTTATCTAGCAAAGCACTGTACAAATGAGCTCAGATCAGCAACACAGCAGCTGTCTATCAGAGCAGCAAAATGTATTGAAGTTGGCGGTGGAGTGCGTGAACATGTTATGTGAGGAAATATACACAATTTAACAAAACATACGATAACAGTATCGTTATTTACCGTTACCTGCACATTTCTCGTTTCATGTAATTTTCATTAGGTTCCTCTGAAATGGTTAACGAACGGGCATATGTTTGTTAGAAACGTTTTGTTCAGAATCACCAGTACTAGCACCCCTCAAAGCATGTACTTTTCCTTCCGACTCACCCTATATGTCTTCAGACTACCTTAGAAATCCGACCACTTCAGTACGATTCAATTTTTATTATAAGTATCTTTAACAAGTACAACTGTAGATGCTTCAGCTTTTTAACTTATAACATGTTAGCTGTAAGCATCTTTGCATCTTCTTCATTGACTGATAGACGTATTAAAACACTTGAACTCGCACCCACACTTCTACACCCTAGTATAAAATTAACCAAACCGTCCTTATTCATACACGTTTTTTGTCTCATACCACCTGGTCTACCATGTCAACGTGTACTACAATTAATGTCGTAGAATCTAATGGATACCTTGACGTCATAAAAAATTTTCCGAGCTGTTTACATACTAAACAGAAGTTTTTGTTAACTTCATCATCAACACATTTTTCGTAGTAGGTTTAATTATCTCTTAAGTTAATTCCGTCATTGATCTAGTTTGTTTGCAGAGAGAATATCATGACCTGCAGTTAAAATATATACGTGCATACAGTCTGCAGTTCTTACCACATCTATATTCTGTACGACAAGGTTTCGTTTTACATTTACTGTAATGGGCAAAATTTCAATATGTTTTTAAATTATATGTACTTAAGATATATGTGTAGCATAAAGACTGAACTGAAAAAGTGTGTTGTTGGTAAGCCTCTAGAGAGGGTCGAGGGGAAGTCAGCACTAGACAGGACAGGAAAAATATTAGCTCTGCGAGGGGCCAAGAAAAAAAGTGTCGCCGAGGCTTGTCGCATCCCCAGGGAGTCTCAAAATGAGTGAAAGAAGGGTTGTTTGCTTGTTCAGAGAAACTTCGCTGGTGGCCCAGCCATGCTCCAGCAGTGTAACCTCTTCCCTTTTAAATCACTCTGAGAGACAGCGAAAAATTTGGAACGAGGCTCTTTTCTTCTCTCCCCCACCCCTAACTTTCCAAAATGGCGGCGAACGAGCCGAAGCCATGCTGGTGGCAAAAATAAAAATAAATGAAATTGTATATAATATTCAAATAGTGTCAAAATTAAAAGGAAACGATTGTAGTATGTGGGAAATATG
>PNEQ01038282.1:0-31603 GCA_003012365.1 Medauroidea extradentata | reverse complement strand
TCACATCTTTGCTGAATAGTAAAAACACTGCTGGAAAAAAGTTTAGCACGTAATCCACACACACGCACAACACTTGCATCCACGTTTCCGTTTCATTCATATGATGTATCTTGGATTTTAGTCTCGCCAGGCCAATTTCATCCCTAGCGCAGCTAATAATGGCAAATTTCAACACACAACAACCAAATTAAATAAAAAACGATAATATTCACTTGGCAGCATAACCGTGCAGCGCGGGAACTTGCCAGCCAGCATGGATTCGTGTAGTAAAACGAACTGCCGGTGACCAGTGTTGCCAACTGAAGTTTAAAGAAAACCACTAATGGCACTGGAATAATCATCGGAGACCTATCTTATATATAGAAAAGAAAATTTCCAGTTTACTGGTATCAGCTAAACAGTCTTCGCCCCCCTCCCCCTATTTATCAACGTATAAGTTACAAAACTTGACCGGTAGTGCATTATCTGAAATCACGGTAACTGGTAACAAAACCGCTAAAGTGGCAATTCTGCTAGGTTCGGCTATATTCGGATCACTTCGGTGAGAAAGCACTGCAATCGTAGCTTCTAACCAAGCGTCACGTAGCCAATCCCTTCCCGTGTTCCTTCCGCCTGGCCACCCCTCCGACCCCTTCATTCACCCGAATACTATCGCTGCAACTCTATCCACTAGAACCGATATTGGAAGCGCTTTTTAACGTCTCGCTTTGATTGTTTACGAGTTTTTTTTCTTCCGTTTGACAGTGTTGTAATCCGAGCGGAATTTGTAAAAGATATACCTATTTGCACGAGTCATAGTTACTTCTAGTAGAGATAAGGTTACAAATAAATATTTATTATAATCAGAGAATTGTCAGGAAGCTGCCTGGACAAGCACTGCTTGACTTGCTTACCCTGACGAGACGCCACTGATGGTTCGGTTGATACAACTGAGAAAACCACAAGCACGAAAGAAGCCAATAAGGGGTTGGAACTCAGATAATATTCACTCTTCATCTGAATTCTGGCCACACAAATAGATCAAACGAATAGTGCATTAAAATAAAATTTACAACTGAAAATTTAAAAATAAAACGCCTGTAGATCGTTGCATTCGTTTCTGACTAAAATGTTGTATTAGGAATCATGATAATATAGAAATTATTCAAATGGACCTATTGCACTTTAGATAATAAGGGCATGGGAAATACCGTAAACGGGCTTATTTCAAGAAGTAGCCATTAGTGCGATGTTTAAACATGCTTAATGTGATTACAGGAACCACGTTTCTCTCTTCCAGTAAATAAATGCAAATACGTTTCTCACAAAATTTAACAAAAAATTTGCGACTCAAATTCATTAATCTGACTTTACTTATATATATAGACATAAGTTATTTTCTATTTTCACTGTATGACTATGATTTTTCTACGAAATTGATCGTTTTTATACGGAAATAAGTTAGGCCTCTGTAAGAATGCAAAACCAGTTTTAAATACAACTGTAGACATAAAATATTTTCTTATTCCTTTCCTGTAAATGACCTGTGACAATATTGTGAGGTCACTTTTAACTACAACAAATTGTCTAGATGTTGGCTTTCGAAAATGGTAGACTGCTAATGAAATCACGTACATGTGTACATGCATACATCAGTAAGATCTGTTTTATAAAAAATAGTACTTGTGATGGCGTAGAATATGCTAATAGCTCGTGAGTAAACTCGTATTTCACTAAACATCTTATGAAAGCATATGTACAACTTCACTAAGCCACAAAGCACACAAAATGTTTTTGAGCAAGAATATAGCACAGGTCTGCTTGTAAGAAAACGTATTGTAACTAAACACATGTAATGTCATGTGCATATTCATGGCAACACATTATAATACAATTAGAACTGTATGTGAGAGCACTTTAAGTGTGATACCACATTTACACTATGTGAAGTAGAACATATACTGTAATGTGCATCTTATTTTGCTCGTGTATAATTTTTGCGTATTTTGTCATAAATTGTGTCATTTATTTGTATGCCATATCTTTCGGTTATTTCGTTCTTTCATTTGCAATTAAAATTTTTCAATATTTACTTTTTCTTTATATATTTTTTTTCTTCCTGAATTCTCGTACCATCATCATTTATAAACCATATTATGCATATTTCTATCGTACTAGATAGCAGCAACTTGCAATATATAATAAAGAAATATTATTATGTTTGTCATGTGATATAATTAATATATTAATATTTGTAAAATACCTACAGTGAAAATTAAACAGGGACAAACATAATAACACTAAGTTATATTTTGCTGCATTCAGAGAATGGATACATATTGATATTTTTATCGGCACTTATTTTCTGTTAAATGTAATATTTCAGGGTTTTTGTATAGTTAAAACGAAACTAAATAATGAAATACCATAAAACGCACTAATGTTTTCTGTAACATACATTTGTAATAAATTAAAACATAGTGTACAACGGCGTAACCTTCGGTACAGCATCATCGATACAATTGAATATGCAGTGTTGATGATATTATCCGCACATGAGCTTTATGTCTCTGTGAGGCTATTCTTCCCGTTTTCTGGAATGAGATGATTCAGACTTTTACCATTTAAATTTGTTTTGTGCCAACGACACGACGTTATTTTTCAAGGACGTTCTTTCAGCATTCTTTTTAATGTAGAAGTTCGCTTTTTCAACCGCATTAGGTAAATTCAGTATTTATACCTAAAAACAGGTTAGGTGTTAAGTGTGATGTTTTTGTAAATAACTTGCTCTTTTATACATTACTAGCTGTCCCTTTGCGGCTTCGCCCACGTGTACTATAGAAAAGAGTAACTAACTTTTAGTTACGTGTTAATTGATGGTGATACTATATTATATATTATACTATATTCACTGTTTATCTTTAAAACATCAAATACAAACAGATTTGTCCAGTCCATTGCGCTAAGCGTACTTTAATTGCAGAACTTCTTTTTTTAATTCATCTTTATTTCTCTATAAAACAGCTGCCCGGCTGCGGCTTCCACCGCAAAACAGCTGCCCGGCATTTAACAATCATTACTATTGCGGTTGTCAGCGAGTGTTTTCCTCGCTTTTTTTTCCCCGCGGTCGCAAATTAGATAAAAACAATCCTTGATGCGGATTATATATCATGCTAAAATTTCAGCTCGATCGGTGCAGAACTTTTTGAGTTTTTGAAGCGTACACAAACCAACATGACATTTTTATATATATAGATTTATTGGTTCACGTTTTGAGACTGTATTGTATTCGGTGAGCACCTTGCCCGAGGGATTCAGCAACATGGTTTGATTCTTTCCTCCCTAAGGAGTAGTCGGAGTGTGGACTGTGTCTCAGCCGTGATGTGGCATCACATACGCGACATCGACTGAAACCTACGATGCACAGCACCAGCTCCAGCTTCTCTACCATGAAATAAAAAAATATTAATTCGTTAATATTGTATGTGTGTATATGTGGCCATACAATTTCACCTTATGAACTACATGTTACCCTTTGAATTAATTATTTCATTGTTCACTACGTAATTAAATCAAGATTTATACACCATTCTGACACACATCTGAGAAATAAAAATATCTGATCAGAAGGAGATCGCCATAGCAACCCAATGTTAAACTTCTTGTTATTTATTTATATGTTCTCTACTTGAGATTTAGTTGTGAAAATATTCAATTGTGTTATAGTTGCTAAGTGGTTTTGTGATGAAAGATTTATGTTGCTGTTGCTAATGTTGTTTGATACACTCTCTTGTGGTATGAAATAAACATCCTACAATATAATTATTTTGTTTTTTTATAAATGGTTTAAATCACTTGTAAGTTATAGCCTATTTTTTGTAAGGAATATCAGGCAAAAAAAAATCCTAATAATGGTTTGGCCAACTAGTAAACCGAACAATTAACTTGTATTATATCTGTACCTCGGAAACATTATACGCTACGTCCACTTTTTCTCAAAATGCACTTTTTACCATACATATTACCACAGTATAAGCACTTTCTAATGACAATACAACACAAAGTCTGTGTTGAGTAGAAAAAAACATTTCTTGGGGCATTAAATAGCCGAATTCACTAGCGAATCACACACATCAAACTGCTCTCCTGAAAAACGTGATTTTTGTGACACTGTGTCTTATGCTTCCGAGGTACATACACACACACACATATATATATATATTCACTTAGCTTTTTGCTATCATGTCGTGTGGCCAGACTGTGTATGCCATGGATGTTAGTTGTATTTTATGATTAACACGGAGATATACATTTTGTGGTAATTTGTCAATTAACAATATTGGTTATAGCGCCAGAAATTTTAATAAAGGATGAGTTAGAGTATAAATGTGCATTAAGGAATGCACATTCCAGGGGAAATAATGTAAGAGCCTTAAGAAAGGCTTTGTGAATCTTAAAAATGTTTAATTCGATCGCGTTATCGAATACATTACTTGTGTCATAAAGATTGTTATTCTAAAAGAACTTTACATTAACCTAGAAGATGACGCTACAAACCAGTTAGTACCCCATGTAACAAATAATAAATTGCATTCTCTGGTAGGCGAGTTGACAGTTGGTAAACCAGAGAAGTGAAAAAACTTTCCGATGATCAGATGGCTTCTTTCTGTAATGTTTCAACGCAGGTTGAAAAGCTGCTTTCTAATATTAGTAAATTAGAGCAGTAGATGATAAGTACTGTAGTGACTCCAGCTTCGTTTGTCGATTATTTTATCTCCTTATATACTTATGCACATAGTTACTCTTCAACTGTAATGTTAACTTGGTTTGTAACCCTCAAATTACGACGTTCGTTTTCTGGACTTCTGGTTCTTGGCCACCCACGACAGTTAGGAAATATTATTCCTTGGGACATGCGAATCTCTTCTTTAAAATTTAAAATGCAATACATTAATGGTACACAAAATGTTGAGCCGGATGACTTATTTTAACTTTCAAAGTAAAATTGTAGAATATAGCCTATTTATAAAATTATTAACTTTTTGTGGGATTTTCCTTCATATTTCACTAATATTCAAGAGCATGAGAATGAAGATAAGGATTCGTTAAAGACAATTCAAGATTTAATTGCTTTTTAAAGTTGGTTTGTGTTGTAAAATAAATAATAATAAAATACGCGTTGCTCTGCCTGTCCCATTACGAAGTATGGTCTTCGATTATTTTCAGTCTCTAGTTGGAGCTCATATAACCATTTACAAAATCATAGAAGCAATCAAGAGTAAATTCAAATGGAAGGCCATAAATGCTGATATTGCTAAATGTACTTAAGATATGTACTATGTCTCCCTTAAGTAAAAATGCTAAGAAAAATATATATATACATATAAACTCATAATAACATAACCATTTCCTCATACAGAGTTTTACGGTAATACTATTGTAAGTTATTATAACATTGGTAGAAGTCGTACGCTTCTTAAAAAAATATATATACAAAAAAAAAACACCTACAAAAAAAATTATACTCTGAAATTGCACAAAAAAGTAAAAAAATAATTACGATATTTTTTGGCTATTTACAATACTATCAATTTATTAGGAGAGTAATATACAATTATTGTTATTTTCTGAGTATGTTCCAGCTAACGTTAATAAACGTATAACGAAGTAGCATAGGTATACATCTAATTTAACGAAATTTAACGTTGTCTGCAACTAATAATTTCTTTATCGACACAAAGACAACGACTGCAGGGTGTTGAACAGGAGGGGCTGGGAGGGGAGGACATTGAGTGATCGACCCGAATGTGGACCGACGCGCGCGAGGGCAGGCGTCGTTGACAGTAGTGTCCGATATCTTAATTTTCGATGCGTTTTGTGATATAAGTTTTCTCTAATTGTACTCGATTGTGATTTTGTCATGCTAAGAATCGCCTTAAGGTGTTTAGATTTGTTTTACACTATATCTGTGTTCGTTTGACAGTAGATTTTCCACGTGCTGCTATAAGTCCCTGTTTTGTTTATTTTTGTAAATAGGTTTATTTAAGTTTACTTAATTGGAGTGTCGCTTTAGGCAATTGTGTTCATTTGTAAATTGGTTTAATTAGGTACTACCACATTATCGAATTAACGTAACTTTAAAAATATATCTGGTCAATTTTAAGAAATTTGGAAAAAAAATCTTGTTTGTAATCGACTCCAGAAAGTAACAATAATTGTATATTAGTCTCCTAATACATTGAGTGTATTCTAAGTAGTGTAAATATAACGTAATCATTTCTTACTTTTTAGCACACATTTTTAGAATACGTTTTTCAAGCCGGAGTTTTTTTTTAACTTTTTTATTTCTTGATTTTTACGGCATTCCTGTGCCTATCTTCCACATTCGTGCAGTTTGTCGTTTAGGAGTTCCGTTGTGCCTTCGCAGTCCATGTCAGTCCAGAAAGTCCTTGGCCATAGTTAAGTACCTACCTAAATTTAGATTGTCTTAAACGTACCAATATCTCAATCACTATATATTTCCTATTAGATTTTGAAGTTACCTGGTGTATCTTCGAAATCTTAGGGCCAATGCCAATGCAATTAAAATGTACCCCTTGACAATATCCCCTTTAAGAAAATAATGATCAAATTCTGTTTTTACAGGACGGTGTTCTGAGGGAACAAACATAAAATATACAACCGTATTGATAACCACCACTTTTTAAGTCGGTTTAAAAAGCATAACATTGGTGGAGGCTAGACTCCTACACAAAATATAAAATGAGTACCACTCTCAACCTCGCGTGGTATTTAATTAATTATAATCTGTCTTCAGTTATGTCTGTATAAATTTTATACGGCACTGCCTGATGCACGCAACTTCGTATGTGGGATTCTCAATTTAATGCGATAATATTACTGTATAAAACAGTTTTTTAAAGTGATAAATTGGGCAAAATTATGTCAGAGGTAATTTATGTCCGTTTTAGAAACATTTTGAAAAGGAAAATTCTTTCCCAAATTTTTTGGGCATCCCATTCAATCTCTGTACCCCGTTTTGCCTCCCACCTCGCCAAAAGTATAACTTGTTCTGGTTCTGGTAGAAACCTTCGCGGGCGCCCGCACAACTTACCAAAACTGTTTTTATTAGATAAGAATATTTTCGCGTACCTCGTTCCACCCCTACATCCCATTTTGATCCCCCTTAAGGAAAAAATTAGTTTTTTTTTCAGCAGAAAACTTTGTGGAAGCAAGCGGAATTACTCATGAAAGATTTTGAGTTTTTATTGAGTTTTTCGTGTATCCCGATCTGCCCCTCTTTTTCCTGCAGTGCTTTAAAAAGTAGGTAGAAACCTACATGGGAGCATGTGCAACTCATTAAAGTTTAATTATTCTCATCATTTTTGTGTCCTGTTTATGCCCTTACCTAGTTTTGCCTTCCCATCTCAATTTTTTTTTGTAGAAATCTTTGTAGGTGCTCGCAAAACTTACCAAAATTGCAATGTAATCGCATGACTGGTATAGAACCACATAGAAGAGAACAAACAAAAAATAATTTTTATTATATAAGCTGGAAGTTCGACCGTGGCATTGCCCGGGTGTATTACTCATAACAGCGAATATTTACTTCAATTTAAGGACCTCTTTGTTCGCCATATTAGTAGCTCGGCTATCAATTGTTAGGATAATCACGCTGCAGTTTGAGCTTACTCTGCAGCATGTGGAACTTTCTCTGCAGCAGGCTAAGTATAGGTGATTCGGAATAAAGTGAGCACTCAGAAAACCCTGATTAATTTCTATTTTCAGCCAGTTGATATCTTTCCGCAGAATGTAAACATAAATATTTCCATGTGCTTTTATTTACATAGGGTCGTGCAATGTTTACAACTACATTAAACTGCTCCGATAAATTGTAGCTGCAATATCTACTCATTAAATGCATGGGGGGGGGGGGGGCTGAATATAAGATATAATAAAAAGTAATCATACTTTAAAATACCTGCGAATTAACATATTATAATACTTGTACCTGTCCATCGACTAATTTATAAAGAATGCACTATTGCCGTTACGAATCTCGTATATGCGGGCATATTTTATTTTAATTTTCAATTCAAAACCGCCACAAAAACACACATGATACACGCAATTCAAGAATTCAAGTTTCGTTGAGTTCTATTGCCACGAACGACGACGCACTTAAATAACGTATTTTCTTAATATGTTAAATAAAAAGTATGTTGTTTCTAGGCTGGCAAACGTAAAAACATATTTTACAAAATACAGGTGGTTTCGCATCATTTGGCAATGATATTCATAGTACTTTCCAATACTTTTGAATGTGTATACACGCACAACGGACAAATACACGCAAATGATGCAACTTGGCGAAGCGGCTAAAAACGGAGAAAACCTAACACTGATGCCACCTGTTGGTGGAATTTTGAACTGTCTGAAGAACGGAGCGGAGCAAGTGCTAACGTTTAAGGATGTTGGACCCGTAAAAATTCAAAATTTTATATTTGTGCCAAATACTGTTCAACTTTTACACATCAGATAACATGTCATTTCCCTGAATAAAAAAAAATTAGGGCCCATCGTTTTAGCATAATCACCTATCAAAGTCACAAAATGGCAGTTACGGTGTAGCCAAAATAATAAAAAATAATTAACTTGCAAAAACAAGATATTTCATATCGATACGTAATGATGTGAACTACTTCATGACACTTTTGTAAACACAAAGCGATATATTTTTGTATTTTTTAAAAATTGATGAAAATGAGTAAATTTTTGCATGACTTTGACTTTCGGCTACTACTGAAATATTGAAAACTAACTTTTGTCAAACATTTCATGAAATGCATTGGTACACTGACTTTCAGTTCCCGTAATTTTGAATTAATTAGTTAATTACTTTTTTTTATTTTGGCTGCACCGTAATGGCCATTTTATGACTTTGATGAGTGATTTTGCAAAAACTGTTGCACCTAATTTTTTTTTTATTTGGGGAAATGACGTGTTATCTGATGTGCAAAAGTTGAACGGTGTTTGGCACAAATATAAAAAAATTAAATTTTACGGGTCCAACGCCCTTAAGATCACTTGATGCCGGCGATAGCGTCACATTCTTCTAATTATACTGTAAGTAGAAATGTCAATAAGATCCTAAATAAGTATTTTGAAGTATATTACATACAGAGAGGTCGATTTCATCGTATGTTCTTTCACTAACGTATTCAAATAGGAAAATAAACTAAACGCGATGAATCGCTACCAACCATACAAGCAGTAAAGTAACTCTTGCAGAAACGTCTAGTGATTTTTTTTCAAAGGTTAAATCTTTAGTGCTCACTTTATCCTGAATGACCTATAGCAATAGCAGCCATGTGTAAAACTCTCTATTCCTGCCAAACAACTGTCCCTGGCCTAATTATCTCTCTCTATATAAAAATGAAAGCTGACTGACTGACTGACATATCAAACTGCAGCCCAAACCACTGGACCTAGAATCGTGAAATTTTTTGTGGGGGTTCCCCTCAGGTCGTAGGCGAGCACTAAGAAGGGATTTTTCGAAATTCGACCTCTAATGGGGTAAAAAGGGGTAAAATGTGTTTCCGAAGAAACGTCGATAGAGCTCGAACCCGACGGCCTATGATCGTAATTTTTACTTTAATAGGAAATTGGAAAAATGCATATTAGCCAATTCAAGGATTTTTCGAAGGTTAATATTTAAGTGGTTGAAAAGACCTTAAATGTGTTTCCAATCAACTATCGATAGGCCTATCTATCGAACCCTTCGGGATAGAGAGTTAATATTCACTTCAAAATATTGCTTACGTAAATACCCAAAAAGCAGTTGTTTTTTTAAATTCGACCCCCAGGCAGTAAAAAGGGGCAAAATGTGTTTTTTTTATGAATTGTCTATATCTTAGAAACACACTTTAATTGGTTACTTTTACAAATGTCTACGACAGGACTCAAAGACGTTTCGAAATTCTTTATTTAATGGGGTGAAAATACATGAAATGTGTTTTCGATTATTCTTCCCTATCTATCGAATCAATCGAGGTATCGAAGTGCTCTTTGCTTTAAATTGGTGCTTTTGTAAATATCCAAAATACCATTTAAAATTTATTTTCCGAATTCGGCCATAAACTGGTTAAAAAAGTGGTAATATTTATTTTCGACTCACATTCGATATATATATATATATATATATATATATATATATATATCGATCCCATAACTTTTTATATAGCGACGTGATTTTTGTTTAGAATACCTAAAAAGTAATTTCAGGAATTTTCGAAATTCGCCACCAAAGGAGGTGAAAAGGGGTGAAAAGTGGTGAAAAGTGTTTTCAATTAATCGTCGATATATCTTGAACCCAGCGGGATAATGTTGTGTTTTTTACGTCCACGAGATACCAATAAAGTATTCTAAACCGTGATTCAAGGGTTTTTTCGAAATTTACTCTCTTAGGTGATGAAAAGACCTTGAATGTGATTTAGATAAGTCGTCGATATCTACCGAACCCGTCGAGATATACAATTAATTTTTACTTCAGGATGATGATTATAGAAATTATCGCAAAACTGTTTTTAATTTTTTCGAAATTCGATTTCTCAATACTGTGCAGGGGTGATATTTTTTTTTTTAGTGAATGATCGATTTTGGTTCGAGTGAACAGGCTAGCGATGTGATTTACACTTCAGTTGGATAATTAACAAATGTCTAAGATGTAAATTAAAAATATTTCGAAATTCGACAGCCAAAAGGGTGATAAAGCACAATATTTGTTTTCCATCAACCCACGATATCTATCTAACAGTAGCGATATTGAGGTGTTGTTCGCGTCAGAATGATGCTTACGTAAATATTTTAAAAAATATGTATGTAATTTTTTTCTTTATAAGAAACGTGATTATTAAGAATAAAACTAAGTTGGTCAATATTCAAGGCAGACGATCCGAAAAGCAGGAACGAGCAGCGAGAAACAACTTATACAGGAGTTTCACTACAGTAACCTATCGAGACGTGGTGTTGTACAACCTCTATAAGCCCAGGACACAGATATTTTATTTTTTTTATAAATTTTTATTTTCATGAATTATTTTGACGTTACGTGACGCAGATGTTTGTTACTCAGGTCTAAATTCCGGAAGGTTCTGGGCTCGGATTCCGTTAAAAGCTGCGTGCGAACGTTCAATTTTGACACACAAAAACTACAAGGCAGATCGAATTAGTGCAATTTACAGTCTTTAAAAGTGGTAAAATTGCAGTTCGCTTTTCACTTAGGTTCCTCTACAATATCAACTGACATATCGTCGGTATACTGCCAAAAGTGATAAGTCATAAATGCTATTTCGTTTAAAAACAGTATTAAATTGTAGATATTAACAAAAATGTGGTATGTTACTATACTGTAGTACAACAATACGAAACGACGAATAGACTTTAAACTTGGGCAATTGTTCGTGAACAACATATACATATTCCTAGCATTTTTATAATTTTATCGCATTTTGACTTTGTAACTTTTGGCAGTAAACCGACGATATATCATCTCACTAATCTCAAGTTTGGGGCACCAAATACGTTTCCGCGAAACATTTACCCTCTGAAACTTTGTAATGGCAATAAAGTTAAAGTGAATATTTTGAAAATATATAATTGAGGGCACCGTCACCAATGGTTGTGCACAGGGTATACAGATGTTTTTCATTCGATTAAACTCTTACCTTAGGTGTCTGTAATCACCCCACAACCTCAAATTGCCAGGGCTATAAATAAGGCCAAGTGAAGTCGCTGTTAGTGGCAGGGACAAACTTAAGACTGCTTTTCGCGTGGACAGCTATAGATGCTTATCCTGCTGCAGAATTAGTTCAACTAGCCGCTTGGACATTCTAACACTTGATGACTGAAGTACCAATCTTGTGTACAAAGAGGTTTTTCAATTAAAGTAAATATTATCAGTTACGAATAATACTCGCGATCAAAGCTGCGGGGGACTGACTGACTGACTGACTGACTGACATATCAAACTGCAGCCCAAACCACTGAACCTAGAATCGTGAAATTTTTTGTGGGGTTCCCCTCAGGTCGTAGGCGAGCACTAAGAAGGGATTTTTCGAAATTCGACCTCTAAGGGGGTGAAAAGGGGTGAAATGTGTTTCCGAAGAAACGTCGATAGAGCTCGAACCCGACGGCCTATGATCGTGATTTTTTACTTTAATAGGACACTCGTAAAAATGCATATTGGAAATTTTAAGGATTTTTGAAATTCAACATTTAAGGGGGTGAAAAGACCTTAAATGTGTTTCCGGTTAACTATCGATATCTATCGAACCCTTCGGGATAGAGAGTTGATATTCACTTCAAAATATTGCTTACGTAAATACCCAAAAAGCAGTTTTAGGATTTTTTGAAGTTCGACCCCTAGGCAGAAAGATGGGGCAAAATGTGATTTTTATGAATCGTCTATATCTTTGAAATACAATTGGATATCATCATGATTTTTACTTTAATTTGTTACGTATACAAATGTCTATGACAGGACTTCAAGGCGTTTCAAAATTCTGTAATTAAGGTGGTGAAAATACGTGAAATGTGTTTTCGATTATCCCTCTTTATCTATCGAACCAATCGAGTTATCGAAGTGATCTTTATTTTAAATTGATGTTTTTGTAAATATCTCAAGTACCATTAAAATATATTTTCCAAATTCTGCCCTATAACGATTAAACAAGGGGTAAAATATGTTTTCGATTCACAATCGATATATATATATATATATATATATATATATATATATATATATATATATATATATCGTCCCCGTTGATTTTTATATAGCGACGTGATTTTTGTTTAAGATTGATGCTTACTCAAATACCTGAAAAGTTATTTCAGGAATTTTCAAAATTCGCCACCTAAGGAGGTGAAAAGGGGTGAAAAGTGTTGAAAAGTGTTTTAAATTAATCGTCGATATATCTTGAACCCAGTGGCCTAATGTTGAGTTTTTCACGTCCACTAGACACTAATAAAGTATTCTAAAAGTTGATTCAAGGGTTTTTCGAAATTTACTCTCTTAGGTGGTGAAAAGACCTGTAATGTGTTTTAGATAAATCCTCGATATCTATCGAACCCGTCGAGATATACAGTTAATTTTTGCTTTGGGATGATGAATACAGAAATGTTCGCAAAACGGTTTTAAGATTTTTCGAAATTCGTAATCTCAGTACTGAGCATGGGTCTTTATCTATTTTTAATGAATGATCGATTTTGTTTCGACTGAACGGGCTACGGTCGTGATTTACACTTCAATTGGATACTTATACGAATGTATTAGGTGTGATTTAAAAATGTTTAAAAATTCGACACCCAAAAGGGTCAAAAGGCACAAATTTTGTTTTCCATCAACACATAATATCTAACCAGTATGAGTTATTGAGGTATTGTTCACGTCAGAGTGATGCTTAGGTAAGTATGTAGAATTTAAGGTGTAATTTTTTTTACTTCATAAGATAACATGCTTATTAAGAATAAAACTAAGTTTGTAAACTTTTAAGGCAGATGATCTGAAAAGCAAGTACGACCAGCGATAAATAAATTATACAGGAGTTCCACTCTACAGTAACCTATCGAGACGTGGTGTTGTTGCAACTTCTACACGCCCAGGACATTAATATTTTATTTTTTAAATTAAATTTGTTTACATTAATTATTTTCCACGTTACGTGACGCAGTTGTTTGTTGCTCAGGTCTACATTCCTGGAAGTTCTGGGCTTGAATTCCGTTAAAAATAGCGCGCAAACCTTCAATTCTGACACACAAAAATTGCAAGGCAAATCGGACTAGTGCAGTTTTCATGTAGTCGTTTGAAAGGGGTAAAAAGGATTATGCAGTTCACTTTCCACTTAGGTTCCTCAACAACATCAGCTCACATATATTATCTCACTAATTTCAACGTTGGGTGCACAAAATACGTTTCCGCGAAACGTTTTCTCACCAAAAATTTCTAATAGCATTAAGCTTCAAGTGAAAATTTTGAAAATATGCAATTGATGGTACGTCACCAACGGTTTTTCAACAGGGTAAATCAGACTTTTTCATTCGATTAACCTCTTAAATTTAAGAGTCGATAACTACCCAACATCAGCTTTGCAGTGCTATAAATAAGGGCCAGGTGAAGTCGCTATTAGTGGCAGGGACAAACTTAGGACTGTTTTTTTTTACATTGATAGCTATAGCTGCTTATCCTGCTGCAGAATTAGTTCAACTAGCCGTTTGGACATTCTAACGCTTGATGACTAAAGTACCAATCTGGTGTACAAAGAGGTTGTTCAATTAAAGTAAATATTATCGGTTACGAATAATATTCGCGAGCGAAGCCGCGGGGGGCTGCTAGTAGTAATATAAAAACAGATCTTGAATATGAGTGAGTATTCAGATGGTGTAAATAGTATACGTGACACGATGACTCGTTTACCTCGAGCACTAACACCAATAATTGCAGTGACATCAATGCCTAACGTCGAAAGTTCATTGAAAATAAATAAAATATCCAGTCACTGGTCACATAGAGGTTGTACAACCATATGTAACAATATAATTGCATAATATAAGCTTCTCTATAAATAACTTCTCTATGGCTGTACATACATTTTAGATTTGTCTGCTTTGAAAATCTTACAAAGTCTATGTTTCCCCCCTGATATTTGACAGTTATTCTCACAGTACAAAAACGAATATAATAATTTTTCGTATTTACCAGCATTCCGAATCAATATATATCGCAGATGGTAGATATCATGGGGTAGGCCTACCTGAAAACCGATTTTTGTATTTTTACCCCTTTAGTGATAGAATTCTGCTAAATCATACCATCAAATGTTAAACATGTGTAAAGTAGCCAATTAAGATGAGAATTACGACGATAACCTATTTAGTCAAAGCGTAATCGACGATTAATTAAAAAATATATATTTAATTCCTTCACAGCCTTAATATAATAGTTTGGAAACAAAAGATTTCCGAAATCTGTCTACGGACATGTATTGATCATCATTATTGTAAACCAACTCTATATCTTGATGGGTTTGGCAGCACTCATGGATTTATCGAAATCTCATTCCATGTCTTTCACCCCCGTAGAGTTCAGCTTTTCTAAAGAAAAAAAACGTTATACATAGTATACCGATAATAAATAAAAAAACACAGCCTACACCTTTTTACATCTTTCAAGTGGAATTTGGAAAATATCCTGAAATTGTGTTTTGGGCCTTTACGTAAAGGTAAATTTGAAGTAAACAGCACTTCGATGTCCCGACTGATTCGATAGCTATGGAATAATAATCTAAAACATATTTCATGATTTTCATCCACTTAACTAAAGAATTACGAAACGTCTTGAAGTCCTATACGAATGTTTATAAACGTAGTTAATTGAAGTAAAAATCAACTACGATAGCCCACTGGGTTCCAGCTGTACAGACGGTTAATAAAAGCACATTTTTCGCATTGGCAGTAAAATTTCGAATAATCCAAAAAAGGTTTTGTGTATTCACATTATCATCATTTTAAGTGTTCAATAGATATCTGTAATTAATCGAAAACACATTTCAGGTTTTTTCATCCCCGTAAAGGTTGAACTTCAGAAAAAAAAAACATAATTGGCTTATATGCATTTATAAGATAGGCCATCGGGTTCGAGCTACGTAGACGAACCTTAGAAAACACAGTTAACCCCTTTCCCCTCTATAGGTGTCGAATTTAAAAAAAAAAAAACCTTCTTAGTGCTCGCCTACGACATGAAGGGAACCCAAACAGCCATTCAGTCGCCAGTGAATTTTTTTTGCACACAGATATTTTAATTATTACGTTAAACACCAAGTTTAAAGAGTAGAAAATTTTTCCAACTAAAATAGTAAGTAAGACGTTATGGTATTACTTGGAAAGTTTTAATTTAAAATGTGCTAAATTTGCGGTCTACGTCGACATAATTTCATTTCCAATGTAAAATAATGGCTTATGTGTACCATTTATAATATACTAGCTGTTCCTTTGCGGCTTCGCCCGCGTGTACTATAGAAAAGAGTAACTAACTTTTAATTACATATTAATTGACGGTGTTACTATATTCTCTGTATATCTTTAAAACAATAAATACAAACAGCTTTATCCAGTCCACTTCGCTGAGCGTACTTTAATTGCAGAACATATTTGTTTTTAATTCATCTTTATTTCTCTATAAATAGCTACCCGGCCGCGGCTTTGCCCGCGTGAAATTATGTAATGTAAACAGTAACTCTGGATAAAATATGTGATGAAGGCATTTAACAGCTAGCGTACTCAATAACAGTGAACTATAAATTGTCTTAGCTCAGTGAAAATAGCGCGCGCAATATGCTCGTATGATGTCATAGTAATTCCCATCGCAAAGTCTTGCACGGGATACGAACCCGAAACCCCACCCCTCCCACACCACAAACATTATACAATACTAGAGTGAATGCTTAAAGGCAGGCCGTGATAATTCTTTCGTATGTACAGGCTACAGTCCAAAGAGGGTTTATTTAGGAGTAGGTTGGCAAAAATAAACAACTGTTGAATTATTTATCAATTATCATTCTCTTTTTCGGGAGACCATCACATTTTACTCCTGAATTTGATATGTAGATATTTACAAATGCTTTATTATTATCAAAAATTATTCTCGATACCTCAACGGCTATAATCGGTACGGATGATTATTTGAAAACACATTTTATTTTTATCAACAGCTTTCAAGGACGAATTTCGAAAAATTATAAAAGTGCTTTTTAGGTATTTACTTAAGCATAAATTAAAAAAAAAATTACCTCACTGTTTGAAACGGTTTAGAAGAAATAAAGGATTAATGAAAAACCCATTTTGCTGCTTTTTGCCGCTTCAATTTTCGAACTCCGCAAAATCGAATAATTCGCAAATATACATTTGTTTGGGCAATATTTTGAAGTTAAAAAATAATGATAGCTTTCCCGGTTAATTAGATATCAGGGATTCTTTGAAAACCTATTTCACCCTTTTTCACCCCCTTAATTATCGAATTTTGAAAAATACATTCTTAGTAGGTGCCTACGGGGCAAGGAGAAGCTTCCCTCAAAATTTCATGTTTCTAGGTCCAGCGGTTTGGGCTGTGCGTTGATGAGTGAGTGAGCGAGTCAGTCAGGACAATTCATTATAGGTATTAAGATGACACGCTGACATACTCACAAGTAGCAGTAATGTCGGCTAAAGATTACTGCAGATAGTCGCATCTTCAGCACTGAGCTGTATGAGGGGTGAATTCCGTTCCTCGAGGTCACAGTCCTCCCATGGCAACGGAGAAACAACAAATGCTTCGTAATGTTGACGGAACAATCCCGCTGACAGCTGCAATTTACTCGTAGTATAGGCATAATTTTTATATTACTTCTATGGCGGTCAGATTTTTTTTTATTCCTTCGTGACCTGCTCCGTAATTTGTTTGTTGTAAAATCACTTCAGCGCGCTATATTGACGGGAACTCAAGTTCAAACACTGTAATTTATTATTTTAAAAAATATACTCGGAATTTATTTCCGGACACTATATGAACTTATTTTTCCTATGTCCAAGAATCACCATCTTATATTAATTTTTTAAAACGGAGTTCATTATTCAAAAAGAAATATATTTTGTAGCCCTAAAACAACACTTCACAATATTAATATTGGAATTTAAGTTATTCTGCAAATATTTATATAGTTTTCAAGCATAAGTGCGCTTGCTTGTTTTCTAATTTTGAAAAGATTTGCATTAAGAATGTAACATAACCAGTGAAGATACTGTTTATCATACTGGATGTTTAACCATTAAAATATATATTTTTGTATCCTTTAATTCTGAATTTATATTCCTGCCCAGTTTCTAGTGTCTACTTTATTTATTTAACTGGCGTATAAAACTAACGCGGTTTAATTAAATATCAGTACAAAATTAAGATGTAATTTTTAATATGATGTGAGAAATACAGTCCCATAATATTCAATGAAATATTAATGTGTGAAGATTGTCAAGCTTTATAGGTATGAAAAGTTAATTACTGCTAGCTTAGGGACATTTAAACGTAATACAAGGAAAGACGGATATAGTAATTTCAAAGACTGTGTTACCAAAAGTTAATAGTTACTATGTTAAAGTACAACAGGCAACAATTTGAAAATAATTTAGTGACTGGGACGAGAACTTTTGTTAGCATCTGAATACAAGTCACTATTTTACAGCTAATTGTTATCAGCCGTGTGATATACTGAACGTTGTTGTTAAGTCTACCCTTAAATTGGTTCCGGACGCTAATTTAAAAAATTTTGTGTGTCCATGGTTCTTAAGAACATAGCACTGTTATACCTATGCCAAAGCACAGATAAACAGACATGCCCGCTGTTAAGCGTCAATAAATTAATAGTAAAAGTATGTTTAGAAACAGAATGTTATTAAATTCTCTGAAACGAAGAAAATGAACTTTCAATTAAATCAAATCCATCAATGTATTACATTACATAATATTAATTATTTAAATGCTTATCGCGAGACTTACTTATTTTATGAAGAAAGAAAAGAAACATTTTTCTTAGAATTTCTTATCTCAAGATCAAGTGACACATTGTATTATTGTTTATCTACACATGTAATTCTCACGGCAAGCTTTTATATCATATGAATTGCGTAATGTAATAAATTGATGGATTTGATTTAATTTTATGTTTGTTTTCTTCTTTTTGGAGCATTTAAGTTAAAGCTTATTTTTAAAAATGTTTTCTCACTCTTAAATTAATTTTTTGGTTATTTTTCCATGTTGTTCCCACGAGTACCGGAGCAATATCCGTCGACCTTCCCAGAGCTTCGTTGAGAAGGGTAAGAGCTAATAGGTTCCCTGCATCGAACTTTATATTTCCGTCTCAGGAATAACTGATAATGTTTGTTGGTACGTTTAAGATACACGTTGTATATACGCCACAGGAATAAAATCTGGAAAAATTTTTGCTTCTTTAAATTCCAACCATTATTTAAAAATTTTATGTGACGTGCTCAGAGCGTACAGTCACGCATCCGTTTACTTCTTCACTTGGAATACTGCTATGCACTGTCACTGACTTATCTATAAAACATGTGTTCTCAAGGTTCGGGGTGCCACTGGAGCCTCACTCAGACCAAGGGCGGAATTTTAAGCGGCCCTTTTCCAAGATGTGATGAAGACAATGGGTATAAGAAAGACGCGTACCACTCCGCTACATCCACAGTCTGATGGAATTGTCGAACGCCTAAATCGCACCGCCATATTGGATTTAGTGTGACGTCAATAAGCTAACCATGCATTGTCATCAAAACTAAAAGTGTGTGCAAAATTTTAGCTCAATCTGTTGAGGATAACTGTTTTAAAAGTCAGTTGCGAGATTTTACCCGATTAAACAGGGGCGCAGGAATTAGGTCAACTCGGAATTGACTCAAATCCGCTTTTTCTTGTACACAGTCCGGAATGAAGTCAATCCAGAATTGATTCAACTTCGGATTTGTACATTTAACACGAAACCCCAAACGAAACTAAGTAAACTCCGAGTTGGCTCTATTCCGGGTTATAAAGTGTACAGTTTCTAAACCGACATTTGTACCGGAATTAAGTCAACCCGAAACTGACTCATTTTCGGATTTTAACTACGTAGTTTACAGCTCAAAAATCTTACCGGAATTAAGTCAACCGGAATTGACTAAACTCTGGATTTTCAACAACCTCTCTTGGAAACCATAAACGGGACCGGAATTAAGTCAACCAGAAATTGAGTCAATTCCGGATTTTTTGCCTTCTCGTTTCTAGCATGAAAACCGTGCCGGAATTAAATCAACATAGGTTGACTCAATTCTGGATTCTTATTTTCCCCTAAAATGCGAAACGGAATTAAATCAATTCGGAATTGACTCAATTCGGAGTTTTCATGTTGCTTACGTTTTTAAATTCACCGGAATTACGTCAACCGGAATAAGGTAAACGTTTGTTGACTCTATTCTGGGTACGTTTCAATGCTGGCGCTTTATCAAGATGCAAAAATATGTAAACTAGACTATAAGTCAAATCCGAATATTCTGGTATTAAAGTCCGAGTTTTATGGTACGCTAGCTTGTGCTTGCAAAACTACAAACTCCGAACTGCCAATTTTTACTTTTAAAATCGTACGGGAATTATGTCAACCTGGAATTAAGTCAACAAAGAAGATGATGTTCAAGGTGTATGCCGTAGAAAAATTAAATTTTTTCTATCTATTTCACACTCCACTAATTAATTTATGACAGATATAAAGTATTAATTCACTCAATTAAAAACTGTGATCCTGTAAATTGTGTGTGATTCACGGTGAAAATCATAATTTTGCAGCTTTTATGTCCTATGGTTGTATTATAAATTTTTTATTGTTAAGCCTAGATAACTGTTTTCATAATGTAGATATCAAGGTTATTTTATGCAATGCTAATATTTTAGACGTATTTGTCTGGTTGTTGAAATTTTCATGGTTAAATATAAGAAAAACAGGCTGCCACAAATTCTTCATTAAAGATAAAGACATTAATAATAAATAAAAATTATTGTATATAATATGAGAGCTCCATCTATCGAGCGACCTGATGTTCGAACGACCGGCGGAGGAAAACCAGATTGCATCCCCAGTATATGCCAGCGAATTACGTCGCAAGTTGGCTCACACTCACAACTTTGCCCGGCGACACCATAGGATCGACACCGACACGATGAAGACTCGCTACAATGGGAGTGCACCAGATGAAACATTGCAAGAAGTACAACTGGTCTGGTTGTACAACCCTCAGAGAAAGAAGGGGTATTGTCCCAAGCTGCAGAAAAATTAAGAAGGCCCTTATGAAAAAGTTAATATCAATGTTGTGTTGTTTAAGATTGTTCGTCGAGGCTCGCGAGCGAGAAGACCTAAAGTTGTACACATAGACAGATTGGCTATTTACGATGGACATGAGGTTATTGTGTCTGTTCGGGACGAGGGTGCAGTCTTGCATGCTGTGTTCCTGAGAGCTGGGTGGTGGGAAGCTGTGTCGAAACACCTTATGGACTAGCCAATGACTCACAAGGCGGACGGCTATGTGGTGGTAGTCACGCCGAACTACGTCATATAGACATGTGTCAACTGCACTTTAACCCTACGAGACTGGCCTACGAGACTCAAGTCACGGTCCAAAAATGATGTAGTGTCTATTGTTAGACCTGTAATTCGATGAATCCCCGGAGTTGGGCAGGAGTATATAAGCCCTATATCAACAGATATGGGGAGAGCTTGCTATTGGTCATCTCGTTAACTTTCCACAAAACGGCACAAATAAGTGCGACTGCTCATTGTAGGTGTAAAGTTGGCCTAACCTAACTGCATTCTTATGTTGTAGTCGGTCACATAAAAACATTTTCGTTACTTGGCTACCTTATTCGAAGAGATGTCATAAACAAAGAAAATTGTTTTTCAAGTTATTGTTTGCCTAAGGTAATTAAAACAATTTGACGAAAATTTGGCCGAATTTCAGGTATACATTTAATACGCCAATAAAATAATTTCACACCACATAAGTTCAAATACTCCCAACCACTTTACGTTTAGCATTTGAAAAATATGAATAGCTCTAGCAATGAGCAACAAGTGTATCTCAAACTGAAAATAATATGTATTTTAAAATGTAAACACGATTGTTCTTTGCCAGAGATGCTTTTATATCGGCTGCTAAACTACGAAGGCAGAAGTGACGTTGGGCAGAACTTTATTTTTCTTTTCTACTGCGTTCTTATTGGCTGAAACCCTTATGCTTATATCACGGAATAAAATATAACCATTCAAACACGTCTACGCGCAGCGCCGTATGCGTCACAAGAAACTGCTGTAAGAAAACATACTTTCATTTCTATACGCTTACGTTTGCTACGTACATGTTTGGATCGCAAACCGAAATTAAGATGCATGGATGCATCGCAATACTTCTTGCATATCGGAGTGCTTTCCATGTCTTCAAAAAATAAAACGTTAACGCGCGAACACTTGTAATACGTATAAAGGGCGTCGAATTTGTACTTAGTTTTTAAAGTGTAAAGATAACACTCCAAACTAGAAAATAGGACTAATTAAATAAAGTGAATTAATTACATGACATATCTATTCTAACAAGCGTGTGATCATTTCCTGTCGATGTATATAGGTTTGTGCTTTTAAAAATTAAATGGTAATATTTCATGTTTGGAAAAAGTATATTTACAAGGAAAATCAAGTTGTCATTGACATTTATATTGAAGTTGTTAGAATTTTGCTGTAATGAGGGTTTACATTTATCAGCTTATAATTTTAACCCAGAGTTCTTGCTTCCTTGTGTAGTGAATAAATTTAGCCTCAATCTAACATGTTGAGTCTTATTCCTCGTGTTTTAAAATTATGAGAAAATACTCATAATAAAATTGATGAAAGTAAACGATTATAATCTTAAAACTTGTTTACAATCTCCTTAGCTAGAGTAGTATGAGGCAGAACGGGAATATAAGTTTAGCGGGAAACGTGGAGCCCCGTGCAGAATTACCACGCAGAGGCATCGTCCAGCATGATTGTCGCATGCGAAAGAGAATACATAAGTGACTTCCGAATTGTATAGTTATGACAGAAGTGTGTTCGGACACTGCACCACAGTTCTACCCTACAGCTGCACTCTTCTCACCCAATGAACTACTGTTCCTTAAAATAAGTAAGGAATATTTGAAATACATCAAACATGTTTATAAACGTACGAATTTCACCAATCCCATGTTTGAAAGACAGTCAGCGGCAATGAACGGAAAAGGAAACATTTATACACAATTTTTTTCTTTCAAATGCGCATTTTTTAAAATTTGAGAAAGTGTGGTTCACAAAACGAAATATAACTAAGCGTATATGTATGTTCTAAATCTTCTAGGGCCGTATTCAGAAACATTTCGCTAAACCAGGTCTAAACCTGGTCTAGGTAAAGATTAACTAGACCACGACCAAACCCCTGACTAAGAACTACTAACAAATGGTATTCAGAAGCACTTTTATTGTAACTTTAGTCCATGATTAGCAGTGACTAACTAGTTACAGTTTAAGACACGTGAAAGGTTTGGCAACATCGCAAAACTGCCCGTTGCCATGACGATTAGTCAAGCGTCGTATTTTTATTCCATCGTCTGCTGAAGTATTTTTGGTTATGTTGCTTGTGAACTGTCAATGGCTGTTTCCGAATTCATAGGATTAATCCTCGGATCCCTGAATCCTCGCAGCCTTCACAGCAATGCATCCTTCGCGGCAAGGGTGCATTTGTTTATAAACATTCTTTCCGAATTCCTAATTCAAACAAATGACTATCGCAAGGGCGTAAGGATGCGTACCACGCATCCTTGAGCCAAGTATGTGTGGAAGGGTGCATCTTGGATCCTCGGTAGAATTCGGACACGAATAAAAATGGCCGCATCCTTCATGATCCACTTTTCAAGGATGCGAGGGTGCGCAGGATCCTTCAAGGCACTATTCGGAAACTTATTACGTGCAACAGCAGTTGCGTCAAAATACAATATCCAGTAACGGAGAAGACTTCGTAACAGAAAAGACAAACTAATTTTGCAATAAAATTGTTTTAAAAATGTGTTAACATCGTAAAATATAACACGTTGTAGTAAAATAAATCCTAAAAGGCAAGATAATTTATATTCATTAGAACGCTTTCTGGCATTGTTCTGTAAATACAATTAACTGTTAGGATATAATTTAAGACAACGGTATTCTCTGCTGTTTTATTTTACGTTTTTCGAATTTCCATAAAATACACGTCGTGATAAATTAAATGATAAGATGCCGCCATATTTGTTCCAAATCTGGCAAATGTTCAGGTTAATCACACCTTAAACTAGTCACCCGCCTTGACTAACTTAAACCATGACTAGTTAAACCCATACTAAAATAGTCGCCTCTAATTGCGCTTTCTGAATACGGAAAATTGGAAGTAGTGACTAAATATTGCGATTTAAACCATGACTATCTCTTAAAACGTGACTAAAATTGTTTCTGAATACAGCCCCTAATGTGTAAAATAAGTCCATTAATCATATTAAACCTATTTAGAAGATGCAATTGCTTATGTGTAACGAAACACGCTGAATAGTTATTCATGGATAAATGAACCATAGAAATGCATTCACTTTCCGGTTATTATTTTTATAATTTTGTAGTTGGTCATACTTTATCAGCTCATTTTTTTGTTTGCAATTTTTAATTGTACGATTTTTTTTGCAGCGAAAGTTTATCAACGAATTAATTGTGTGGCATGTTGTGATGTAGGCTGTTTCCGAATTCAGTGGAAGCGACCATTGCTCTCGCATCCCTACATCCCTTCGTTCATACGACCACTGTCTGAATGGCTGCAATGCAGGAATGGACGGCATCCGAATCCGTTTACATCTAGCGCTATTTATGTAAATCATATATCAAGGGTGTATCTTTAGTTCTGTCATCTATGGGTCTCAGTGAAATGTCAACAATTTGCAGCAGACGAAATCTTTGTATTGTTTGAGGTTATGTTCGGCGATGTTAATCGAAATCAAGTGTTATTAGGACGTGTTACGTTCAATGAACATATACATATAGAACATGCATTTCGTGAAATGATGAATGTGTGTAATGTAGTTGCTCAAATAGTCGTTATCTTAAACGTGTAACGACTTTTATATTTTGACTCAAATGTATTCACTCTTAGAAGCAAAACGGCTTTTAACGCACAATATCTCCATTTTAATATGCCACAATAAAACAAACACAGTTAATCAACTGTACCCAATGTTCCAATTCAGTATAAACAATAATATAAATAATAATGACATCATTCCGAAGCTAAGGGATGTGTGGGTGCGACAGTGGATGTGAGTGACGTATTCCTTGGTACTGGATGCATGAAAGGATGCATCAGCATCCCTAATGAGAATCCGGAAACTAAGCCAAAATGGCGGCATCCACTAGACTGCACTTTCTGTGAATCCTTTAAGTCAGTGTTCGGAAACAGCCCTAGTTTCCATGACTCATAGTTTTACCTTTGGATGTCGTTATAGTTACTCAGTGGTTTTACTACACCCTCTTACCGAACAAGGTGGCACAACGGTAACACATTGGACTCGCATTCGGGAGGACCCGGATTCGATCTCCGACTCTGGCAATCCATTGGTTCCCGAAACTACTCCAGGCGAATGCTGGGACTTCCAGAAAAATTTCAATTGTTTCAATAATGTTTATATTTGTACGAAATACGGTTTGTTTTATATACTTATATTGACGCTATTTACAGTAATGAAAATTTTTTTAGCTTTCATGGTTTTGTATAGTGGCAGGCCAAAGCTCAAATTTGAATATAACGGTTTTACATACACGACAGGTAAACCGACGGACTTAGAGAAACGAAATAATTCACAATGAAGGACAGTGTTGCAGGCTACGTCAAGGTATGTACAAAAACTGTATTAATTACATTTTGTATTAAAAAAATTTCTGAAATTAATATAAGAATTGCCAATTTTCTGCAATTATTTAAAAACACAAAATATTTTAATGCCTTGACGTAGCCCGTGACACTTTTTTTTCAATGTGAATTTTTTTCATTACTGTTAGTCAATTGGTTTATTTTCTTGTATAAAACCGTTTCGTGCAAATTCGGACTTTGACGTGCCATTACGCAATAATTATGAAAGCTAGAGAAAAATTTAATTTCTGTAAGAAGTATCCACAAGACCTTGTATTAGCGTGTCACTGAATCTGTGTATTTTTGTACGTGTGTGCATTATGTTTTTCCTCCTTTATTTTTTTGTATAATATACATAGTTGCAACTATAGTTTGAAAATTATGGAACGTGAGCAATAATTATTCCATAAGTTTGTACTCATTAATTGTGGTAGTTATAATATTTTTATTGTATTAAAAATCTAAACTGTAATTAAAATTTACTGTTATATGTAATAATAGCTCAGTTTTGATGTAAAATAAATGTGAACTGTTGTGGCTTCAGTGTAAGAAAAAACCATCAAGTCTTAACTGCTCCTTTAACTCGTGATAAATAATACATTAATTAATGAAATGCCTACATTAGAATTTTGCGTGACCTTATCACTTAACACAGGCCATGGTCGAATCCACTGTCATTGTACCAATTTGTGATTTATCGTCACTAATGACCTCGCTGTTGACGAGCAGTAAAACCTACTTACTTTACCTTATGCCACAGTCTTAGAAGTTATCCGAATATGGAGGAGTGTGGCACGTAAACATGGCGAAATGTTTCGATAAACCTGGTTACATAATTAAATAGGATGCCTCTCATTTTTTATCTTTACTATAGTACATAGTGTGTAAGTTATTTACGTTACCGCGGAATGAGAACTTTTTTTATGGAGCTGGTGTCGGGCTGCCCTCTTTCACCGAGTCTTTTGTCCACAGTGTTTGGACAGTCAACTTGTCGCGTCTCAATGTGGCGATCTCATCCAAGGTCACCCACGCCTTCTCTCCTCGCCGCTCTCCCAGGGGGCACTCCTGAGGAATGTGTAAGCTCCGCGTCACGTGTTGTCGATGATTGGTTCCGGTCGTAGATGTGGCTTTCTGTTTGCAGCGCGCGCTTTGTGACAGGAGTCGGTCAGTTACCAGCGATTCGGCCTCGCTGTCAAGAACAAACGCTTCTTCCAGTTGCAGCTGGGGAAGGTGGTGGAAAAAAAAGGGGGGAGAAGTAACCACTGCACCTCCCGACAAAGCTGGTGAAACTACCTTACATATAACCTGTACAATTCCACAATGCAAAACACACAAACAAAATATTATATATATATATATATATATACACATATATATGCAGGCTGTTACAAAAAGATACGGCCAAACTTTTAGGAAACATTCCACACACAAAGAAAGTAAATATGCGATGTGGACATATGTCCGGAAACACTTAATTGCCATGACAGAGCTCAATTCCTTACATCTCGTTATTACCCTGTGCTAATCCGTACCTACATCAAATGGGCATCTGCCAACTCAGCATCTGTAAACATTGCACTGCCTGCAAAACAAGTACGAGATGAACACTAAGCGAGTGATGCACTGTGCTTAATGCTACGACTGTACAGCAATGTGTGGCGTGTCAACACAAGCAATGCAGTCCAGATTACCTTGCGTCAAGTGGCCCACCTGGCGGTGAACCTAGGAAGTAAAGTACATTGTAAAGAACCAATCCATTGGGTATTTGGAACATTTTCTGTACGAAGTGTTATTTATGATGACATTTAACGAGATGTAATGAATTGTCCTCCACCATGGTAACTAAGAGTTTCCGGACATATGTCCATATCACATATTTTCTTTCTTTGTGTATGTGTTGAATGTTTCCTGAAAATGCAAGTTAATTAAATAAATGTGTAATTTTTTTAAAAATTTAACAACTTGATTTCAAGACAGTAAACACCTTACTTCATGGGGTAAATTCATTTTTAAAGTCTGCCTATTGAAAAAGCCACTACAGCTGTGCTTTAAGCATTAAATTTGTGAAAACAGTGCACTTGTCAAGGATAAATAATATATAGTTTTGTGCAGTCGTTATATTTCGCTCTGGCAGTAAGCAGACGACTACTCGCAATACTAGAGCTTAGAGGTACAGCATCCCTTGTCCAGAAACATACACGAGCCGCCGGCCGGCATCTGCATGCTGCGCCTACGACAGTATATGGAAAATGCGAAAACAAATATTATTAAATAAGAACACCATATTAATATACCCCGATTTTAAAATTGACTAAGAAGTGCTAAAAAAAAATTTCCCCTATAAAAATACTTGTAAGATAAAACACGGGGCGCATGTGGTAAATAACTGATACGTAAAAGAGTTCACCTTGGTTCACCTAAGTCACTAACAATGTTACAGTGCTGCAAATGATATAAACACTGATGCGTGAGTTTTCTTTCCACAAGCTAATCTTTAACTCGTACTATTATCCATTGCATGAGCCTCAAGTTTTTGGGATGAATAATTTTATACTTTTTTCTGTTTTAAAAACTAGAATAGCTAAACACTTATTAAAAAAAAATATTATTGTATCCTTTTTAGACTCGTCTGTGTAACATTTTACAACGTGGTATAATAATATCAAATATATTTTATTGACATTTTGTTACAATTACTTTTACTTATATTGCATTGTCGTCAGGTTTTATACTACGTTAAAAGTTTTAAAACTCCAGCCAATTTGGAAGTTAATTTAAAAATGGTTGTGAAATTTATACCAACCAGGTAAAGAAACTGACATGAAAGTTGCATTGTCATCCAGTTCTCTAACACATTTTTACCCTAGCTCTTTGTTGCAAACAAAGAGACAAGATAATTAGTTCTGAAGAGAAGAATGGAGATTAACTATGCCTATTCTCTACCATAGAAAGACACGCCTACTCCACAAATAGGGAAGTTACAATAGATTCCTTGCCTTAACACTGGGAATTGAATTAACAACAGTCTAGATTTTGCATGCTGAGAAAAAAACAACGCAACAAACATTTATTTTAGTCATCCACAAATAACTAGTAAAGGTGATTAAATATAAGGTACGTCGTAGAAAAAAGTATTTGATTGACGCAACTCTGAATAAATACTAGGGAGTTATGCATAAATACTGTATGCCTGGATGGCGCAATCAAACCTTTATGAATGAGCATGTCCTAGTTCGTGTTCACCCCTTAAGAGTGTTATTTTTATAATTTCTGTGGCAATTCGGTAACGGTATTAGTTGTGGAATATCTCGATGAAAATCACGTAGGCTATTTGTTACTATATATACGCCTATATTATAACGAACATTAAAAAAATAACAAATCTTACTTTTACTAAGGCATTTGATAAAGCATGGTCACGCAAGAAATCTGTGCCAGAAATTTGACTATCTATTTTTTTTTTTAACAATGACTAGAAACCACAGAACTTATAACCAATCAAATCTTACGTTGTGCATATCCAATCCTACATTTTGTGTGGCAGTTAAACAAGGAAAGCGCAGTATTGTTTCTCAATTCAAATATTTTATTTTTCTTGTAGAAACAACTCAACTTACAGTAGTATTTGATTGCGCTGAGCAAATACGGATTTATTCAACGAAAAATGTATCTGTGCAAGCTCAAAACATATCGCAGACTAAACAGTCATAAAGGTAATGCGAACAACAGTTATATCAGATACACTATAAACAAACACAGGACATTTTGTGCAATTCTGTGAGAATACTGATTGTGTTTCCACCTCAAGCCAACCGGTAGCAGCACACTTCGTTTTATTAAAGATTTACGCTGTCAACATAACAATGGGGAAGAAAACTTTCTCTTCTGGACGAAGAATCAGTTACCTCTGTCACAACCGCAAACAAGCGACTAAAACATTAACAGTAGTACGCCAATCATATTAACAATATAAAATTAATGGAAATTTTTTTCAGAAGTTTCTCCCAATCCAGCTAGATAATTTTTCTCACACGAATTAACACAGAGCTGTCTCATATCGGTCGTTTACTGTATTCGGTTTTCTGCCTTCGTATAGCCACAGTGTAGTCTTCAGTATTGTGCTCTATGTCATGTGAGGCACAACACGTGACTTCCACTTGGAATAGCACAGGTTTGATTCCCAGTTGGACCATCTGATTTCCATTTTCCAAGGTTTTCCGAATGGAAGTTTTAAGCTAACCTTGTAATGGAAGTTAGTGGACGCTAGCTTTTTTTTACGTTCTAGGCACGGAAACGGGGATGGCTATAAGTCGAATATAGCACGTCCGTCAAAAACATAATCGTCTCTAGGTGCGAAGTTTTAAACTAGCGTGCAGTGTTCTCATATAAATCGTTTTTCAATGGGACTTCAAGCGATGACCCTGTTATTTTACTTGTGGAAAGTATGACGTAAAGACCTACGTAGGTTTCTATGAGTTAATTTTCAGATGAAATAAGCACTGGGTTCTATATTTGATATCTACAAGTTTTTGAAAGTTAATATAGAATAATTACAAAATAACGATCTTTGATAATTATATTTGCCAAATTTATTTGAAAATATAACAGTCCTTGATAATTATATTTACCAACTTTATTTGTAAACATTTACCCGGAATGATACATTTGTTAAGCGTGATCTCTTGCGCCACAGTTAAATGTGAGATTTCAGCGCCAGAGATCGTTCTTCAGATATACGTTACTCGAGAAAAAAAAGTTGGCAGAAACTGTTGTCTGGGATTGTTGTTCTTTATTTTTTTGCAATTTGGCTTCCAAAACCTACAGTTCTAAACTGATGCTTTGACCCTTAATATATACGAAGTACTCTCAGATACTAGTTTTGGCCGATTCTTTCCTGGTTTTCCCGATGAGTTGTTTCTGGCTGGCCGAGCTTGAAACGATTTCCTCCTAATGGCTTTGTAGGCACATTTCAGTGGAATATCTAACCTGTATGTCTCTTGATTTCAGGTTCATTAACTTCTGTCGTCGTGTGGCTACGTTTGTAGGAACTAAAGGAAGAAGTATTTATGTAGCCTGTAGACCAAGTGTGGCAAATTGCGTACAGCTTCTGTAACAATATTTTATTAACACATTTTTTAGTGATATTACCAGATGAAATCGTTTGAAGAAAAACTATACTTGTGTGATGCATGAGAGATAGCTTATACCTAGGGACATATAGGCTTTCCTTCACGCAGGGCGAGAATTGTGATTTGCTCTCTCCCTTCCTTTCCCTACCCCCTTTCCCATCAGTCCAACCAACCCAACCGTAATAAACATAGCTCGCGTACGTTGTTTTGCGCTCGCGTAAATAACAGTTTACCATTTTAATAGAAATACATAAAACCTTTACTTACTAGCTACCATTAGCAGTGTTCAAGTGTACATTTTAATTATAAATACTGTATTTATACCGTTATATGTCTCCCGGTGGCCGGAGCAGTCTGCCCCCTGCCCACTTAGACCCGTCCCATAAGTTTACCAATTTATATAAAAATTATTATTTTCCTGAGTGAGTAGTAGTGAATTCTTACTTGTATAGGCAAGCGTTATGTGTGTTGTAAAACTTGATTTTAAACTACTTGACAATATGACTTGATTACCAACCGTAAGATCCAAATCCGATACATTGCATAATGAAAGCAACTTAACATGACTTAACACAATTTGCAGAACAATACTAAAAGTTGAAATAGCTGATCGTAACAGGGTGTAAGAAGTGTTCCACACAGGGAGTTGCAGCGGGCGTACATATAATTGATCAAATACACAGTAAGCCTGAAGTCACAGACTAGCCGGCCGCAGTAGGGGGAGCATGGGCGTTTTGGCCCCACAGGGAGCAAAACCGGCCTAACCTGCATATGGTTAACATGCCAGCCCCCTCCCCTTGGTGGTGCAAGGCCTCTGATTGGCCAAGACGTTGTCTAGGGGGGCGTGTCCTGAGCTGTGATTGGTTGTAGGGGTCTTTTGGTACGAATAGTACCTAAGTGCCATGAGGTCTGTGATTGGCTGAGAGCTTAAGCCCCGCCCT
>PNEQ01038281.1:10553-31703 GCA_003012365.1 Medauroidea extradentata | reverse complement strand
CTATAGGACAGCTATAAAACTAATTTTAAAAAAAGAAGATGGAGGGTGGAGCTAATGAGGGTTGCTAGGTATTAAGAAAACGGACACTAACCAAGATAGTAGGTAAACCATATACTAATATATACGAGACACATACTGAACAGATCCGGTGATCCGGCTCCTAGGCTCCTGCAATAGAACCGGCATTACTACACTACTAGGGTTGCCAATATGCTTTAAATAGAAATAAAATTCTCGTTTCCTACTTAACAAACAGACATCGGAGTTTACGAACCCTAAATAATACAAGATCGTTTCACTTATTTGGCAGTTACAATATGTCTCGTATTGTGAAATAGTTTTCGGGAATTCTACAGTTACACTTGACGGAATATAGCAACCAACATCACAAATATATTTTTCTACTTTATGTACCGAAACATGTTAGTAAACAAAGATAGTGTGTACACGACACATGTGTTTACTACATAAGTCTGGTATAAAATCGCAATCGAAATTTATGAACAGAATTAAGGAAATAATTGAGTAGCGAATTAAGGACAGTGTACCGGTATTTAGAATTACCGGTCTGGATAGTATCACTGAAAAAAATACTTATTAGACACTGCAAAATATTTTGTTAAAATGGACGCTACCAAATTTTTTGTAGTGACCACAAAAAAATTTTGCTGTTCCCAATAAAGTTTTGCAGTGACTACAAAAAATTTTGTAACCACTACAAAAATTTTGATAAGGCCCATTTTCACAAAGTATTTTGCAGTGACTAATAAGTATTTTTTTCAGTGTAGCCTATCTACCAAAGTTATTGAGTTGGCCCCTTTATGACTGAAAGTGCCACTAGCAATGAAGTGTTGTTTAAATGTTGCAGTATAGCTTCGTACTACCAGAGCTCCTAGGGGCTACAATACGAACTTGCTACTTGTAGTTCCATTATGGCCGTGGTTAACACAACAGCAGAGTGCCAGTGGCGCCAATCAGTCATAAGAGGGTCAATTTTCAACTCCAAGTGTCCAGACCTGTTCTTCTGTAGACGTGGTATTTTACAACACAGGCGAAAAACTGTTCCTTCACGTCCTGTAAAAACACCACTCGGATTCCAACTCGCTTGCGAATTGAAAACTGTGACCATAAATTGTGTGGCGGTGAATCGTTCATGGCCACCCCTGTTCCCGCGCAGATTGAAAACAAAGTGCATCGCACAGAGTGGCTTTGTGGCACCCCTGGACGAGCGAAACAGGTTCTCAGCCTTCAACCAATACTACTCCTCCGGCTATTAATACCTCAAACTAGTCGCTACAACCGTTCGTGTCATTTTTTTGTTGGTTCGCCGTGTGTGCGAGTTAATGCAAGGTAATCATAATCCAGTCATAAATTTCATTACAAAAAAGTAACAAGATGAGGACTTAGCTACTGTCTTGCTGCGCCGTAAAACCCATCCCATCATGGCGGTAAAAAAGTGTGCCTGCCGAGACTTTGGGTAGTTTAAGGGGCGGCGGAGGAGTGGGGGGAAAACTAAATTCCCGTCTCCTCCCCTCCCACGCCGTCCTTGCCCGTGGTGCATGCATCAATCCAGGATGACCTTTCGGAAACCTCTTCCTTTTGCCGTCCTTGCTGCAAGAGCGACGTAACTCCACCTCCCTCACAAACCCACGCCGAGCAACATCCGGTATGCGTTCATAACTTTTCCGCACGACGTGCATCCTGTTCTCGTTCGACACAAAAAAACACACTTCTTGAGGGAGGATTCTTCGGCTATCTTCAGCAGGTGTTAGTGTTATTTGTTGCTGTGGCACTCTCTCTCTCTCTCCCTCAAAATCTCTCTGTGCCTCCCTCTAAGTGAAGAGCTGAATCCAAAGTCCGATTGTTACGAGTAGAGACACCGGAAAATCGTGAAATATTTAATTAAATTTAATATCGTCTTTATTTATGGCGCAGCTATGTTATCGCGTTTTCTTCCACTGTACGGTGTACACAAATATTACATAAGTCTTACTGTATAAATTACATTTTAGACAATAATTCCTAACACAATAATAAATCAAGCGCAAGCCAGTTTTATGTCAAAAATAGTACCGGTTAGATTCAATATTAATTATAGTTAGATTTAGTAATTGTGATACTTAGATTTGATGATGATTTTATAAAATTTTGATATGATTGTGTCATTTTGCACAATGATTATATATCTATGATTGATATTTGCTTAGGAATGTCATTAGTGAACTACCATCGCAACAATGCCAGAAATTAAAAGTATGATACGTAGCATTAACAGTAATAATGTATTAAAGTCAACGTAGTCTATAATAAATAGTCATATATCTTTATCAGATGATGCAATTTGTGACAGGTGCGAACAATTTAGGGACAAATCACACACGTATGCCTACTGTGTTCAAGCTGTGCAGTTCTAACTAAGACTGTTGAACAAAGAAATTGTGATTGAAATAAAATATAGCTAAGGACCCCTGTTTTTCGCGAAAATAATTTTTCCCCAGTATGTTTCAGTGCCTTACGTGCACATCTGCAGTTTTGCTTCGTGGTTATTGGCAGCGTATTTTGGTAAAGAGCCCTATCACATTTGACTGAGCCAATTACAATAACTTACCTGCAACACCACACGTCTGTGATTTGCTGGTAGAATCCCAGGGCTCGTGACAGTTAAAATATCCAATCACTTGCCACGAAGCAGAACTGCAGATGTGCACGTAAGGCACCAAAACGAGCTGAGGGATTTTTTTTTTTCGCGAAAAACAGGGGTCTCTAACTTAAGCCAATACAGATACGAAAACTTCAGGGTTTTACACGGTGTGTTGAAGCCTAGCAAAACAGTCAACTTTTCCCGCGATTTTACAGTGCCTCTAGTTATGAGGCCAGTATATTTCAACTTCTTTTGATATCTCATTTGTACTATATATGATGTTATACAATCTAGACTTTAAAATGTGTGTACGTTTATGCTACGTTTGCAGTCGGACCGCAGCAAATAACTTCCCATGGTAAATGTGAGCCAGTCGCAAACCTCTGAGGAAAAGAGGAGACAGTTTCGTTCTACTTCATCAAGGGCGAAACTGACTTTCCACTGAAGCGTTAGCTAATAACTAGGGCCTGGGAGTTTTCGCGTGGATATTGTTGTATCGCTTCGTTTTATTGTTTTCCGTGTTCATCGGCAGCTCTAGTCTATATCTGTTGGCAATGTCAAATGAAAAGTGACTTTGCACAATCAGGCCAATGTTAGCTGCGACAACACGTGTAGGCCTATTTGGTTTGCGGGTAGAACCTTTAAGACGCTGGCAGTTAACATCCAATCACAGACCACGAAGCAGAGCTGCAGGTGTGCACAAAATACACTGAAACAAAGTTGTGCAAAAAATGTTTCGTGAAAACTTTCTGCCCCTACTAATAACCAGATCTAGACTACAGATCACACCAGTCGGAGAACTCGAGCCTGCAAGTCATTGACAGAACCACGATGTTGATACGAAAAAATCTTAAAGGCGACATGGGTTGTTGACGCACGACCCAGTCTAGTTATTATTATTATTTTATTACTTTTTACGTGCCCTCGAACAACACAAGGCCTTGACAGAGGAATACGTGGCATGTTTAAGGCCGTGATCTTTCATTTGTTTGAAACATTTACAAATTACTCAAACATTTTTAAGCAAATGCTTTGAAAAAATTTGAGACTGTTTACAGTCATACAATACACAATTTTGCCAGAGCGTTTTTTTAAAATATTGTATCGTTTGCAACCAAAAATTATTTTGCTTCATTTCTGCTTATTTTGACCACAAAATATGTGATATTTCTGGGATAAAAATTTTTAAATCCGTTTAGTGTATTGCTACAGAAAAATTTAGACACACTGTGTTTTAAATCTGTAACAATGAATTTTTGATATATGTATTAATTGACATTAAAAAAATATTTTCGGAACCACTGCAAAGATAAAGAGCGTGGCCTTAAGGAACCATCTTAGCATTCGCCTGAGGTGATTTCGGGAAAGCATGGAAAACCGAAATAAGGATAGCCGGAGCTGGGGATTGAACCCGGGTCTTCCCGAACGCCAGGCGAGTGTTTTACCACTGCTCTACGTCACTCGACTGTCAGCTTCCTTATCTCAGACGCGGCATATAGAACGTGCTGTCTATGGCTCTAAAGTTGAGGACAACAAATGAAGTATTGTTTCCAGCCTTTCAGCACTTGCATGCAGATACCACAGCTACTTTGTAAAACCTAAGTTGGAGATAATAAAACTGCATCAGTGAAAACTGCGCCTGTGAAGACCTGTTCTGAAGGTTAACCGGAGAATTACACGGATTTATGGCGAATTCGATTGCCCGGCATCGGCGATTTTTATCTCACCATGAAATACTAAAGTGGGTAAGTATTTTCATTGTCCCTGCGTCCGTGATGAAAACTATTAACTGAAAGTTATGATGGAGGGGATAACAGGTAATTTCTCTCATAATTTTATGACGTAGATGGGGAGACTTTATGTCGTGTCACTTGTGTACTATGTGTATCAGAAAAATAGTAATTTATTGGTACATAGAGACGGGAATAATTCGCGGTTCACTGACCTATAGGTAGAGACATGCAAAATTCGCGTTATCATTTGGTAGCAGACTAAACTTCACTTTCCTATACATAACAGACCATAATCAGCGATTCAATTGGCCACGAACATTTATGTGTTGTCATTTACGTGTGTTACGTCTTTACAGAGATTGGCCTCTCTACCGTGTAGGCATTCTCCGCGGCAAGTCACGACAATATCGGCCAGCGGGAGACGTCGAGTGAGCCTATAGTCAGTTGGAGTCTATTCAGCTGTCAGAAAATAACGCGAATTTTGCATGTCTCTACCTATAGGCTATTGTACTCAGGCAGACATAACTGCTCATTATCTGCTTGCTAACACAGACATACCTACGCGTGATTGAGCCTGCATTTAGCCGCCCTCTACAGTAGTGTCAAATAAGCCGGGTTACAATTGCAAACGTGACACAAGGGTATAGTTGTTTGCATCCTAGTTTGTGGCCAAAATAAAACGCGAATTTTTCTGGCCCCTACCGATACACTGCAAAATTTAAATAGTTTTGAAATTTTATTAATTTGTACGAGGTATGGTTTGTTTTATAGATATATATTGAGACTACTTTTTACATAAATGAAAATATTCTAGCTTTCATACTTTTTGTATAATGGCAAGTCAAAGCCCAAATTTGCACAAAACGGTTTAATACAAAAAAAACCGAAGGACTTACAGAAAGAAAATAATTCACACTGCATAACAGTGTCACGGGCTACGTCAAGATATGTATGAAAGTCACATTTGAATAAATTTTGTATTTTTAAAAAGTTGCTGAGTTAGAAACAAAAAATTTTCAATGTTATGTTTTTTTTAATACATAAAATTTCACTGTGAATTTTATATACCTCTTGACGTAGCACATGACACTGTTATTGTGTGTGAATTATTTCATTTCTGTAAGTCAGTTGGTTTTCATTTCGTGTATTAAACCGTTTTATGCTAATTTTGTTTTAACGTGCCACTGTACAAAAACTATGTCAGCTAGAATATGTTCATTACTGTAAAAAATAGTTACAATATATATATATATATATATATATATAAAACCATATATTGTTGAAATATTAGCATTATTAAAACCATTCAAAATTGGCACCCGCCTACTGGCCGTGTGTTTGTGTGAGAGAGGCACGGTGCCAAGGGCGATGTTGACCGGCTCATCTGGTGCGGTATCACCTCTACCGCAAGACACTGCAGTGGTATTGTAGATCACTCTCCTGACTGACACTTTCAGTTGTGACCTCATCTTTATATTGGTGGAAAGTTTTAAGGAAAGTCCAACGCAGGCCTCTATACTAGTTTCGCAGACATTCGTCCACAATATTGTGAGACACTACAGTCTGAAAATGCCATTTTCGGCCATGTTGAAGGGCTTAAAAATGCTGTTTGCGACACACGTGATGTGTTGAAAGTTGTATTCCGCCCTGGTTTGAAGTGTTATTTCTTTTCGTGTGCAACCCGCGTGAGCACACGTGGAACAGTTTGTTTATAAATCGTGTATTTCAAACTCTCTGCAACGCAGTTTGAGAGGCAGGTAGACGGGCGCCTTAAGGGCGCCGCCTACCTGCGTGTTAGAGGCTCAGAAATGACAGAGACATAAGGACGACCTTCAAGCGCGCATCAAATGCCGCATCGCCTCAACGAGCCAAGCGCTGCAATAGCGTGCAAGGTTTCCGCCGAACCGTTTTTACTATAGGGCATTAAGCGGTGACCATATAGTTTTATTGCTGAAAAGTTTGTTGTAATGTTCAGTGCACATCGCAATCTCAGTTTCACATTCATTTGGTTAGTATATTTTGAAGTACTGCAGTCTGAAAAGACCGTTTTTAGCCACGTAGGAGGGCTCAGAAACAGTGTTTTTTAATAAGCATAACATATTGACATTGAGATCCCGACCTTCTCTGAAGTTTTCCTTTTCGTACGTTGGCACACTTTGTACACGTGGAATTATTTCTTTAAAAAAATCTGTTTACGAACACACTGCAATGCATTTTAAGTGTGGAGTAGGCGGCCGCATTAACATGTTCATCCCATTGCCTGTGTGATATACCCTATATTAATCTATCGATACTAATTCGGCTTATCAAAACCTAGTTTTACAGTCATGTTTACTTAATTTCGTCTATTATTTTGATCAGCATGGCCATATAAAGAAATATGTTGTATTTTTTTTTTTCCAGAAACGTATTTTGGCCCAAGGAACCGTTTGACATAGAATCAATTTATATCATATGAGGATGCCAGAGTGTCCGGGTATCGCACTTCGAGTGGAGAATTTATCAGCTGGAGATCGCAGTCAATCTGCGTACCACGAAGGATGACGTGAAATGAAGCCCTGCGGTGGAGAAGTACCGGAATGTGAGTGACGGGGGAAACTGGAGATCCCCGAGAAAACCTAAAAAATCAGCGACATCGTCCGGCACGATTCCCACAAGCGAAAATCCGGGCGACCGGCCCCTCCGGGGATCGAACCCGAATCGCCAGATGGAGGGCTAGTGATCTGACCACTCGGGCACCGCGGCCGCCGCTTGACATAATATGCACGGCTGACACGAGGAAGTTATGGACTCTGACTATACTATAATTAGAGGCGATGGTTAGTGATAATGGTTTATCGCGGGAAAACTTGACTGTTTGCTGGGTTTCAACACATGTTCAGCTTACCAGAAGATTACTGACTTTCTCTTGTACGTGCGGAGTTGTTACCTCATTTGACTGAGCCAATAAGATTACCGCTCTAAGATTACCGCTCTCGTAATATTAGATGGCTGTTATTGGTCAGCAGACAACTACGTTATGCCAGACGTATATCAGCCAGTCATACATGTTTCAAGAAAGTACAGTGTTTTCAAGGGTATGTTGGCCCAAAACATTTTCGCGATATAGGCTACCATCCTCTCTAACTACAATATGTGGATGGTCTGCGCGAAGATGGATGCGCCCTTCAACACAGCGAACCTATGACACTACATGTCGGTAAAACAGGTGGAGTCCGTGTGGACAAACAACACAAACTAAAGGAAACGAATGACAAAAGTGGAAAAGCCAATGAAACTTTTTCGGCTATTTACATGTACGTATCTGCGTTACGCATCTGATAAGTCAGCAACGATAACCTTATGTGATCTGTGAACGATTCCTGCAATGGGTTCGTAGAAAAGTTTTTTTTGGACATATCAGAAACCTACTATTTTTTCTGCTCTTTTTGTCTTGCCTGTGTTCACATCCATTCGTGTCTCTCGTTATTTGTGTGTTGTCGTCGTCGTCCGTCAATTTGGTGCCTTTTCCACTCATCCCATTTTTTTGTTGGTTTTCATTTTTCCGTCTGTCCTGCGTTGTTTTTTGTGTCGTCTTTCTCCAGTTGACTACATTCCACATATGAATTAATTTTGTGTTGTTTTGAATCTGTTTTTGCTCTTGTGTCATCTTCTGCGATATGACTACTTTCCTTTAGGGAATTATCTGTATGTTTTATGTCTGTTGATTGCAGTTTACTGACTTTTCTTCCTTTGTTTTTTATTTTTTATTTATTTTTTGTTGTACTGTGGGTTTTTCTGCAATACGTCAAGTTTTCGCCCGCAAAAAACTGTTCTGTTTATAATGATGACCTTAATCTACACAAAATAAACTTCCTAAACAGTATTGTAAATTCTTAGCCCATGCACAGTACGGGGTGGTTACCATATTTCAGCTTGTAAATAGAGTGAATGATCATCATTGTTAGTTCACTCACAAGTCTGGTAACACCAGTGTAGATTACATGTGACTGCTTTCAACAAGTATATAAGAATCTACCATTGATGTATGCGAAACAGTTTTACAATTGAGGAGTTGGCTGGAATAGAGACTTGAGTAAGCTAAGGCCTTTCTCGCATCAAACAGTTCATCGTGTTCCATTTTATCCATAAAAGACACACACGAATTTTTGAACCGATATCTCAATTCTTCACCAAGTTAAGAATTTTTGTCTTGATCTGTGCTGATACCATTATGCTGTAAATAAATTGCTGTTTCATATTTAACTGTGTTTATAGTAAATAAATACTATTTATTTGTGTAATGTAAGTAGCTACTGTTTATTTGTATTAAGAGAAAATTACAAGAGAGAGACGTATAATAATACAGAAACGCATCTCTCCAAAACATAATTTACACCTGCCATTATCTCATAATGCAATTATTGTCTCACTGAGCCAACTCCTTAGTTTCTACTTTCTTATCACTCCTATATATCGCCGTGGTAAATTAATAAATAACTGCTTACAGTGTATAATTTTACAAGATTGGTTCCGAGAGCTTTATCTCTCCTGCGGTGACTGCTGGTAGGCGGGAGTTTGGAACATTCTCTCCAGTTTCTATTTTTTTAGAGAGTTTAATTTTTACGTCTAAACGAGAGCAGATATCAAAAATCTGTCTGGCACTTTTGTTTAAAATCGTCTTCTCCATTTGACTGATTTTTCCAAGGCAGTAAGTACTATGGTTTTAACTCATTATGTAATTAACTAAGTTCTGGTTAATTGGCTTTTTAGACGAAACTGTAAAATAATTAGTTATCACGGCAGAAACTATTTTAAACAAAACTGCTAGACAGATTGTTTATATCTGCTCTCGTTTAAGCTTTTTTTAAAGTAGAAATTAAAGAGTTAGTGGGCATTATTTTTTTTTTTTTTTTACGTTTTAGGCACGGAAACGATATAGGCGAATACCTCATCGCTTCTAGGCATGAAGTACTAAGATAACGTACAGTGTTTTTGTAGAAAGTTTTTATCAACGGAGCTTAGTGTAGAACTGATATAGAAACGTGCAATGTATTTTGCTTAAAACTTCAGGTACATCGATAAAAAATATGGGGTGACCACTGAAAGTGTCAGTCAGGCGAGTGATCTACGATATCACTGCAATGTCTTGCGGTAGAGGCGATACCGCACCAGATGAGCCGGTCAACATCGCCCTTGGCGCCGTGCCTCACTCACACTAACTCACGGCCAGTAGCCTAAATAAAAACACTTTTTTTTTTTGGTTCCTAGTAATTCTCTACTCTGGCTTCAGCCGGTTCTCTCTTGTAGGCATCGCCAAAATATGTCCGCGGCGTTACACGTTAGGAAGCTCGCGGTTATTATGCGTAAAGCAACTACAGATTGCGGTAATTGTTCGTCGTGAGGCTGGGCTCGATGTTGTTGGTGGGGTTGGAGGGAGGGGGGTGGTAGGCGGTGGGGAGGACAGAGAAACAGTGTATATGTCGCCGGCTGTCGGCACGTCATAAACTTCGCGCGTTCAACCCATCACGCGGCACATAAATCTAAATCGCTTTTACAGCGCTTCATAAATTGCGTCGAGCGCTGTAAACGACACGAGAATATTTGCTCGCGATCTGCGAACTTCAACAGCAACAAACTGCAAGAATTGAGACAGAAAAAAAACTTGTGGAATTGTTAACTGTCTACTTTTTCTTGTGCGCTTTTCGCATCTCCAGCTGTTTCCTTCCGCATCGCAGTAGCAAGCAAACTACATTTCCGATGCTGAACTTCCGTAGCAGAAAATACACTGTGAAAAAAAAAAAACTTGGTAATTTTTTTCAAGTGTATTAGAATATTCCCCAACCTTGTGTGGGAAACCTGTTTTCCGAACATGTGTGGAAATTTACACACGGTGGTGTATTTTCAATAAAAACGACTCAGAGATTTCGCTCGCGCGTATTGTAAAATTGACATAGAGGGCCTGTGTGAATATATTATGAAAAATGGCATAACTTGCTGTGTAACTTTACATGTGTGGAGCAATTAACCCTTACACATAGAGGTAATTAGCTTCCATTACGCGTAGAGTAGGCTTAAATTGACGTCAAAAAATTTTACAGCTGCAAGAGTAAAATGCTGAGACCAGATCTACAATAGACGTATTTGGCAAATCAGTGGGAGATTAGAAACTGCTGCGTAAATATGTTAGTAGACCAGATACGCGCAATTTGAGGAAACAGTTTATGTTAAACATATGTACTTCCTTGACAACGTCGTCATTTACCTAAAAAATATACAGCCGTATTATTTTCAAGCCTATCGCTTTATAGACTTTAATACCACAAAATGCCGGGCGACACGCATTTCAACTATCTTGAAAGAATGTTTGAAATCTGGGTGCTACATATTCGGAGACGTATTATGTTAAGAGACCGCCGAAAAATCAACATAAACGTAAGAAACTTAATAAATAAAGATATTTTTTGGAATGCCATTACAAGTGGTTTAAGCTGGGCGCTGAGGACAAGTAATTTATATAAACTATATCTTCCTTTATAAAAAAAAACATTAAAACGATTAGGTAAGGTAAGTGGGTTTTACGTCTCGTCGTCTTTATAGACGGTGACCCCTTCGTTGTTTGGCTGTAGTTCGTTAAGTTACCAAGAATGTCATACTTTTTGGCGCTGTTTTCCGGGCGGTCGGACTCAAAACTCCGTCCACTTTTTTCCATTGTTAAATTTATAAAGTAAATAAAGATTGCTGGAGCCTTTTTTTTTTAATTTGTGAATGAAGAAAGTATTTCATAAATTGATAAAAAATACGTTTTGATAAATTGTTTAGCTTAGCGGAAAGGAAGTGGGCGGAGTTTAGTCCGACCGCCCTAACATCAGCGCCAATAAAACACAATATTCTCGGTAACTTGGTGAACTACAGCCAAACAACAAGGGGGTCAAGTTTCCAGGCGAGTGTCCAGACCTGTTCTCCTACGACCGTGGACACGACACAAACAACTTGGTACAATGACAGCAGCTGGGAGAGGAGTCGGCCATGGCCTTTGTTAAGGGCGCGGTATACCGCAGTTTTCATCATCATTATTTTATTTTGTATTTGTACCAGATATTTTTTTCTTGTTTTAGACACAAAATGTGACTAAATTTGGCTCTTATAAAATTTTTTTATCTCTCATAGTTTTCGCGTAATGGCTTGTTAAAGTCATATTTTGCATGTTTCCGTTTTAACGACTACACTAAAACCAACTGATATACCAAACTAAAAAAAAATCACAGTGGATAAAGACATTGCAGGCTACAATTACATGCTCATAAAATTAAATAATAAACATAATTTGTATTTTAAAAAAAATTATTGATTTTTTTTAATTTTTATTTTCAGTTTCAGCAACTTTTTAAAATTCAAATAATTTTTATTCTTCCATTTCATGAGCATGACATTGTAGCCTGCAATGTCTTTATCCACTGTGATTTTTTTTTTTAGTTTGGTATATCAGTTGGTTTTAGTGTAGTCGTTAAAACGGAAACATGCAAAAATATGACTTTAACAAGCCATTACGCGAAAACTATGAGAGATAAAAAAAATTCAGAAGAACCAAATTTAGTCACGTTTTGTGTCTAAAATAAGGAAAAAAATATCTGGTACAAATAAAAAATAAAAAAATGGTGATAGAAATTGCGGTAGACCGCGCCCTTAAATGACCGTCCCAGCATTCGCCTGGAGCGATTTAGAAAAACCACAGGAAACCTAAATCAGGATGGTCGGAGCCGGGGATCGAGCCCGGGTGCTCCCGAATGCGAGTCCAACGTGTTATTGTTGGGCCACCTCGCTTGGTAAAACGACAAGAATTGTCTGTGAACTCCAACCTTAAAGGTCAAGGTGTGCTGCTCTTGTTTGTATCTTTCTATATTTTTTTCGACAGCATGCTGATAAAGATATTTACGATAAAGTGAGTACTGCTTAAATTTTTCTTTTTGGAATTTTGCATCCATCTTTAATATTTTCATTACGAAAACTTCCGTGAAACTAAAACCCAGCGTAAACGTTTCAACTCTCACATAATTATCATCTTTGGCCCCTATAGAACACAGTTTTTGGTTATTGTAACCGTTTGTTAGTGCTTAGTTTGAAGTGAACAGCCTAATGGAAGTCGCGAGTTTCCCCCATCTCTAATGATCAGCAGGAAAAGTTTACTGTTAGCTAGACTTTAATATAGTATTTATAGAGATGATAGTTAATTGCGGGAAAACTTGACCATCTGCTGGGTTTCAACGACGTTCAGCTTACCAAAATATCACTTGCTTTCATTTATACGTGCATTTGTTGCTGCCCTATTTGACTGAGCCAATAAGAATCTCGTTACTGTAATATTTGAAGACAGTTATTGGTCTTCTGACAGCTACGTTGTGTCAAGATATATATCACCCAAGCATATATGTTGCAAGAAACTACAGTGTTTTCGAGGCTATGTTGGCACAAAACATTTTCGCGGTATCTAAGTATTTACATGGCTATGTTCTAGGGATTCGCGTATTTCTATTTGACTTGATCAATGAGAATTCTGGCATGATGACGATGAACAGTTGTGATTCATCTTGGAATAAAATATGAACGGTGTGAATTTATCGTCGTTGAATTGTATGAGGCGCAACATGTTACAGTCTTTGGAGACTATAGTGAGAACAAAGATTTTTCAATCTCCCTAGTGATCAGAGGAATATATAAGTGCAGTAAACTCATCAAGAGAGACGCATAGCTTTCTGAAATATTGGAAACAAAACGGCGCTGAAAATTCTCGAGCGATTAGCAGCAGGCGTGGAAACCCGAAGTCATATCTGTCGTTAGTAGAAGGCAATGGCCTTCGATATGACATCCGAGCCAATGTAGGTCGCTTTTAGAACCACGAACTTTTCGCGATTACAATTTTGTCCCAGTTTTTGTCAGTACTTTACATACTCATCTGGAGTTCTGCTTCGTAGTCAGTGATAGGATGTATTACTTCTCACAAGTCTTGACGTTCCACCCGCTAATCACAGACGTGTGGTGTCGCAGTAACCTTATTGCGACTGGCACAGTCAAATGACGGACTTCACTTAACAAAGACATGCTGCCAGTCGCAGTAACCTTATTGCGACTGGCACAGTCAAATGACGGACCTCACTTCACAAAGACATGCTGCCAATAAGCATGAAATACAGCTGTAGAAACGCGCGTAAGTCACTGAAACAAACTGCGGCAAATTTCTTTTTCCGAAAGTTCGTAGGCCTAGTCGTTTTTATTGCCTCTCTTTACTCTTCTACGGCAATGACTTTTCTGATTGGCCAGTGTGTCTTATTTATAAACGAATCAGGGAAAGTAATGGTCGTAGGAGAGCTCGAAGAATTGTTAAAATGACTCCCTGCACGGTTGCCACACGTAGAAAGTCACGACCTTCTACTAGGGTCCGCGGTGGCCGAGGGCTCAGACCTCTCGCCTCCCACCAAGGCGATCCGGGTTCGGACTCCGGATTTTCGCATGTGGGAATCGTGCCGGACGGTGCCGCTGGTCGGCGGGTTTTCTCGGGGATCTCCCGTTTCCCCCGTCCCTTCATTCCGGTGCTGCTCCATACTCACATAATATCACCACTCACCAGCGCTAAAGGCCTCGATGTTAAGTGCTGACCAAAATCTCACTTCACTTCTTCACGACCTTCTACTAATTACGTAGAGTTCCTGATTTTTGGTGAAGACAATTTGCATTTCTGCGTCATGATTTTATTGCCTTTTTGACATTGTGTCCTAGTGCGTCTCCCATTTGATAGCGCTAATGAGAATAATGTCATTGTGAGACCACACATCTGTACTTTGCGAGTAGAACCTCTACCAGTGGCGGCTCGTGGGTTGTTGCCAGGTGGGGCTGCAGATAGTCGGAACTGTACACTCTTGATGAACGGGCCGTAGACCAACGACCATGAATATTTGCCGGCTACTAGATGTGTTGTGGCCACTCAGTAGTAAAGCCGGAGTTACAATTATCCGTCTCGCCCGTCAGTCACGTGACCTTCAGCCAATCAGAAGCTTCCAATATTTCTATCCGTCCGACCACCGAAAGCTTGACAAGCTTTAACTTTTGACGGGCGACGGATGAAATAACAGCCTTCTAAAGATGGCGGCGATCTTTTCAACGGCTGCATTTTAAAAGAAGGCTGTGAGGTTCGTTTTATTTTACAATTTTTCTTGCTTATTGCTGCACATTCATGACTTTAAATTATGACTGAGATAATTTTGGCATACGGAAACATTAAAATACTTAGATAAATTATTTTATTTATATAATGATTACACAAATTAAAACTCAAATAATTTTATTAGTAAATATTATGCTCGCAAAATTTATGTTTGATGAAAAAAAGCTGTTGTGCGTACTAGCAGCCATCGACTAATAAATAAATCCGTAAAAATAAGTAAACTGTTGAGGGGAATTTTTTTACGTCCCACAGAAATTTTCTGTTTGTGCATTGGTAGCATTGCATACGGAAGGAATAACGACGGACGGATGACGGATTGTTGTAAATCGCTAGCTTTGCAGACGGTCCGTCGACTTGCAAACTAGTGCGGACGGACGGACGACTGACGGAAGCGACGGATTATTGTAACTCCGGCTTAAGAGGCACCTGCACATCAGCGTGTCAGTGGCTGTAGAGTCAACCAGCGCACAACCCTGTACAGCTCTTGGCAACTGCACCCCACCTGGCAACAACCCACGAGCCGACCACTGACCACAAGACCTGTGAGAGTTCGAAACATCTTATCGCTAACCACGAAGCAGGATTGCAGATGCGCACGCAAGGCATTGAAACAAGGTAGTGTTAAATTGTTTTCACAAAATAAATGGTCTATAAACACAGCTACGCAATATACCACCCAGCCTGTAAATATGCAATCTTGCCGTGAAGTTTTCGCGAAAATAATTCTACCTCAGTTTGTTTCAGTGCTTCACGTATGCACATCTACAGCTGTGCTTCATGGTTATTGTCAGTATTTCTTTATAAAGTGACGTCTCCTATTAGACTATGCCAATCACAATAATGTTACTGGAACACCACACGTATGTGATTTGCCAGTAGAATCCAAAGACACGTCGTAGTTAAAACATCTAATCACTGACTGAAGCAGAACTGCAGATGAGTAGCCTATATAAGGCACTGACACAAACTGGGGCAAAATTATTTTCGTGAAAAGTTCATGGCCCTACTTACAGCTTGAGATGATATAAAATTGCGAGAATCTATTCTGCCAGCGTATTCTTCCAATGAGTGTAGCGTCCTGCGCCTAGTGTGGTTGGTCTGCCATTAAGTGAAACTGTGTAGTTCACAGACAAGTCACAGGCTTTCAGTCGTAGCTCACTAGAATCAGCTCTCACCCAGTTACTAGCCAGTAACTAAATAAAAGCGACAGAATGAAACCATTTCACCGAAGCCTAGCAAGCAGACAAGTCTTCCCGCGATAATTCCCCAACCGTACTTAACAGCATTTTTATCAGGAGCCTCATTTCAGACTTTTCTTAGAGGGAGGGGGAATTTTTTTAATTTTTAATGAAACCGTGATGACAATGAACTGCTTAACTTACAATAGCTTAAGTTTCATCATTTTTATTAATTAATAATTTGTAAAATTAGAAACTTTAATAATAAAACTGCAGTTTTATGTGGTTACGTACACAAAAAAAATGACACCTCAGATTTTTATAGGCGGTTCGCGATAATGGGAGTACTTTTGAAAGTAGTGAACCGTTGACTACGGTACTACCTACACACCTAGACGGTTACGTAAAAATTTTTGTTTCTATTAAAATGTGGCAGGAAAATATGATTTAACTGAAAGGAAAAATGTAACTAGGGTCTCAACAGTGCTCGTTTTATCCTGAATGATATATACCTAGAGATGACTCGTTTTATTGCGAATGACATATACTTAGAGATGACTCGTTTTATTCCGAGTGACATATACTTAGAGATGACTCGTTTCATCCCGAATGACATATACCTAGAGATGACTCGTTTTATCCCGAATGAAATATACCTAGAGAGAATGATTTATCGCGGAAAAACACGACTGTTTGCTGGATTTCAACGTATGTTCAGCTTGTCAACGGATTGCTAGCTTTCGCTTGTATGTAGAGCTGTTTCCCTATTTGACTGAGCCAATAAGAATCCTATAATATTGTAATATTTGATGCGTGCTATTGGTCTGCAGACAGCTACGTTGTGTCAGACGTATATCTCCTAGTCACACGTGTTGCAAGAAACTGCAGTGTTTTCGAGGGTATGTTGGCACAAACATTTTCGCGATATACTACTATTATCAGCTCTGCCTATAAGTTTGGCGTGTATAGAATGTATACTAAAGACAGGTACGCTGAAGTGCGCAGATCCTCGAGCGCAATCTACAACCCAGGGCTTAACGACTGTCATTGTGCCTCCCAGGGGAGGTGACGTCACGTGCGAATCGCAGGCCCGCCCTCTGCTCACAAGAGGTCGTTAGTGTGCGCCGGGACGCGACGCCCTGCGCCGCTCAGGCGCATCTGCAGCCCTCGAGGCCGCTGGCTGGCGCACAGTATCTCGGCCTACAGAAGCGAAGTGGTGATGCTGTGTCCTGCATGTATTTCGGTTATCTACTACTCAGTATACAACAAGCTACATTTCCAGGGCGGGGGACGAACGTTATATCGATATTCTAATTTTCATCTCTAAGGGTGCTGCCTACCTTGAAGCCACGGCGGGAACAAGCATAGGATTTTACATGTTAAATTATTTTTATCCTGGCACTGTAACTGTTACATATATGCCACCACTGACTTTTTTGTTCGTCTCGGTGCAGCGTACAATGCTATGGATCGTTTATGCAGTTATTTTCAATTCCCTGAAAATTGTGGCCAAAAAAAAGCAAATTTACACAAAAAGAACACGTGAAAATAGCTATTAATAATTTATTTCCTGCACTTTTATTTACGTAGCAATATTGTCCATTTTTTTTCTCGCAGGAAATAGTTTTCGTCCGGAAGCAATATCACAAAAGGTGACCGAGTGCCTTTGAAAATAATTTAACATATAAAACCCTATTCTTTCTCCGCCAGGGCTCCGAGGTAGGCAGCGCCCTTAAGGGCATACAATGGTCACTATCTTTGATAACAGAGTTTTGCTTTCATGAAATGAATTCAAATTACATAATATATTACAAGAATAAAGGACACATATAATTATTGCATATAGACAGGCAGACTGCTAAGGTTTGCTCCTGCTTCAAGGATTAAAAAAAATGGGGGAGGGGGGGAGACGAAGACCAGGGAGCCCCGATCCTCCTTTTGACCTTTTTATGTATCGTTTATCTGTAAAATATTACAAAGTTTTAAAGTGTTTGATTCAATTTTATTTAATTTAGGAAATCCCTTATACATTCCCCCTTCCTTCTCAAACGTAGTGCTGGATCAGCCAATGGGAAGATTTAGGAAGCCGGGGGGGGGAGGGAGGGGTTCAATATACCTTTGCCTCCCCGTGCTGCTGCGCTCCTTATCTACTGCACGATACTCTAGGCATGGACCTTACGTCTGATTGGTAGAGACATGATTTTGTGTTGAAAAGTTTTTTGCACCATTTGTTTTCAATGCCTTACGTGCACATCTGCAGCTGTACTTCATGATCAGTGCTTGCATGTTTTAACCTTCACTTGTCTTATATAGTTCTACGGGCAAGTAACAGTCGTATTATGCCACAATATCCTTACTCTAATTGGTAGGGACAGGAATTATAGGTGAAAAGATTTTTGCCTCACTTTGTTTCAGTGTCTTACGTGCGAACCTGCAGCTCAACTTCATGGCTATTGACAAGAGTCTTTCGTGCAGAATTGTATTTCATTTGGCTGTGCCAATCAGTACACGGATAACTGCGACACATCACGTCTGTGATTTGCGGGTTTAACCTCCACACGCTGGGTGTTACGGCATCCAATCACTGACCACAAAGCCGAGATGCAGGGGCGCACGTAGGGCACTGAAACAAAGTGAGGCAAGAATCTTTTCGCGGAATTTCCTGTCTCTATTAGTTGGTAGATGCACGAATATTTCGCGTATTTGTTCTAAACCAGTTTGAACGTCAAGTAACGCGTCCTTCACTGTCACACCTGTGGTTGGACGACAGTTGTTTAGACACGCCTTTGAAGACCACGTGACAGTATAAAATGAGGAAATAATTAGTGGTGATAACTCGTGCCAACAGTTAAAGGGGCCGCCTACCCGCGCGTGAGAGGCTCAAAAGCGACGGAGCAGTAAGGTCGACCTTGAAGCCCGCATCAAATGCCGCATCGCCTCAACGAGCCAAGCGCTGAACTAGCGTGCAAGCTTCCCGCCGAACGGTTTTTACTGTGGGACGTTAAGCGGTGACCATATAATTTTATTGCTGGAAAGTCTGCAGCTAAGTTCAGTGCAAGTCGCAATCTGAGTTTCACATACATCCGGTTAGTACATTTTGAAGTACGGTTGTCTGAAAAGGCCGTTTTAGCCATGTTGGAGGGCTTAGAAACAGGCTTCTAATGAGCGTGGCGTCTTAACAATGAGGTTCCGACCTTGTCTGAAGTTTGTTTTCTTTTCGTACGTTGGCACAACGAGCGTACGAGGAATATTTTCGTAGAAAAAACCTGTTGACGAACACATTGCAACGCATTTGAAGCGTGGGGTAGGCAGCCACCTTAAGGGTGCCGCCTTCACGAAGATGTTTTGCGGGTTGTAGGCGCAGAAGTGAAGGAGTGATATGGGCTACGGTGGCACAAGCACTTAGTGTCACAACCGATCAGACGCAAGTTTAATGTAACGGCCCGGTTGCTTATATAACAAACATTGTTACGCCATTTGTTTTCCGTATACGTAGTGTTCTAGCTATTATCCCGAATGTCGCCAGTTTCGATCGGAGTGAGGAACTTTATTGATTAAATAACATTTTAAAATTAAATTTATAATATTTAGCAAAATAATTTACTACAGATAACACTTATTGGCCAGAACCATTTATAATTCCTTCTAAATTTGTGGTTTCGAATTACCACTGACGGAATTAAGTATTGCACTTGTAATAATTGCTGAGTAATATACAACTAGCCACATGTATGATATTTGCTTGCTTTGTAACCGGTTGTAACTTCGCAATGAAGAAGTTAATTGGAAATGTTTTATTTCAAATGCAGTAATTTTTAAATATACAAAAAGTTCAATGTGGTTTTTGTATGTATATTGACGTAGCCGTGATATAGTTTTATGTGGGTATTAGTAAATTTCGGTGAGTCAATTAGTTTACGGCAATGCATAAAATCATTTTATGCAAGTTTGGCTTTTGACATACCATTAAACAAAAACTATGCACTATAAAAATGTTTCTTTACAGATGAAATGTTTATTGCTTATGTCTACAAAACTATCCTTATCTCGTACAGTTATGAAACTTAATAAAACAAAATTTTAGTGAACCGCCCCCTTAAGGGTGTTCAAGTGCGATAAAATCATAATTTTATATTTATATGAAATATTGTTAGTTTTATAGATGATACTTGTGAGTACATTTTACTCTTACGAAACAATTTTAGCTCTCATAGTTTTCTCATAACGGGTGTCAAAGTCAAAATTTGTTGGTTACACTTCCATGCAAATATTGAAAACCAACTTACCTACTTAAACTAAATAATTCACTGTGAACTTACATCCCATGAAATATGCAATAAACATTTAAAACCCACAATGTAATATTTTGAATTTGAAATAATTGCAACAAAACTACATAAAAAAAGTTGCAAATTCAGCTTTTCTTAATACAAAAAACTTTCGCAGGATTTTTTAAATATATTATTACGTAGCCCATAGTATGTTATTTCACTGTGAATTATTTCACGTACTTAAGTTAATTGGTTTCCACTATTTGCATGGCAGCAAAACATGCAAATATTGACTTTGACGCACCGTTATAAGAAAACTACGCCAGGTAAAATTGTTTTGTAAGAGGAAACTGCACTCACAAGTATCGTCTACAAAACTAACCATATTTCATATAAATATAAAATTATGACTTTATCGCACTTGAACACCCGTAACATCCAAAATTAAGGAAGTTAATTGTTTATAATCCAGGTACCACGTGAAACGTTAACGCATAGTACACAACCATAGTCGGTAACTTCCATTTTAAAATGTTGATTTGTGGTGTAGAGTGTAAGTACGAGTTACGGTAAGTACATGTTGTTTTGATTGCTTGCCTGTTTCTCGCACCAATGTGACCTTCGTGTGGTAAATGCGTCTTACGCTCGAGGCAGAATAGGCTCCAACTTTGACGTTGCGCAAGTTTAATAACTGCATTATTTCCTATTATAACTGGTGTGCGTGTAATTGTACATGATTACAAACGACCTTTGAGAAAAGTCATTTCTGCCACTAACTGATGTGTAACTCAATCACTGGCATTGCAATTTTGTGTAATTTCTGAAGCGATTCATAAATTATAGTTAGCATTATAAAATATCAAACTTTTAAACTTACGATAGCTGAGACAGTTACATTTTAGTTTTATTCACAATATGACACACTGCACTCTAAACACTCACTTATTTGCTACTACACACATGCGTTTTAAAAATTTTTGATGAAGTTTTCCAAATTAGTGTTATTGCGAAGAAAAATTGTGATATATATAAATAAATAAATATATATAAAAATAAATATATGTATACATATATATATATATATATATATATATATATATATATATATATATATATATATATATATATA